>JAMKCH010085607.1:0-77734 GCA_023653785.1 Ophioderma brevispina
TGCCTTTTGTCCTATTGTTACAAAAGGAACAAAAATCTGATTTTTGAAGATTTTTCGATTTCTGATTTAGCAAATCACAGTGTTAGAGACAGGCACATCTGAACGAGGGCGCTATAACTTTGACTGTGATAATTATGTCCTATGTAAACTGTGCAATTTTACCTGTAAAAACTGTATTTTTTAGCTGTTTCAGAAAAATTTGATTATAAAAACAAAAATAAAAGCATATTTTGTTTCTGGCTTGAGTTTGATTGACAGTTAAATGTCCAGGGATCAAAGTATAATATTTGTTACTGTGGTGACTTTTTAGTGCAATAATAACCGTAGTCTAAAAAATAGATTTTTGACCAAAAAAAATCACTAAAAAGGAATTTTTGGTTAAACTTAAAAAAAGCAATATTAAAGCTAAAAAATTTGGATGACAACGCTCGACTGGGTTGACGAAAACCTCAATGCTTTGGCCATCAGAAAACAATTTTAGTTGAATCAGGAGCGTGCCAGTTTGCTACCGGTTGGCAAAAATGCCTTTTCGCTCAAAACTGGTTGTATGTATTAAAATGGCCCAAAAATGGGCAAATGTGACCAAATTGTTCCTATAATTCATTTTTTTCACCACTTAATGGTTGAATTTTCACTTCAAATTTTACAGTGAAGAAGGATAGTGATGCATTGGATAAATTTCCAAATTATGGGCACCAAAGATCAATTTTACAATGTGTTGTTGGTGCACATATTCTTATGTCGGTTTTTACAGTTATTTATGGGACACTCATATCAGATATACTGCACAACCCTCGCAGACGCAGTCTTATTTTGACGTAACATTCACTAAGAAAATAGCGTACAATCACAATTTTTGGTTTGTCCACATTATTTCTAAGAAGGTTAGAAGTGTATTTTCAATTAACAATATCCGAACAGATTTAATATTTTAAAAAATCATGCCTGTCCCTAACAGTGTCATGATAGCGGAAATCAGGCACCAGCCGAGTGTGGCGTCCTTACATCATCCACGGTGAAAATCGGCTCAGACGACAGAATCCGTTAGCCATCCGGCAGCTATTTCGAAATGCAGTAGTGTTCAACTTTTCGAAATTCATTGAAGTTTGTTATATTACTTAAAAACGCTTTTAATATGTATTGTACACATTATCTACAACAGAGAGACTTGCCTAATGGGGTCGATCCGAAGTTATTCTATTCAAATCGGAGGGTTGAAAGTGAATCGATTTCTGTGTCGTAGACGATGAACTAGACATTGCATTGAAATCGCAGGTTTTTTTTCTCGATGTGTGAAATACGTCAGAGTAGAATGGTACACGAATGTATTCCAATAGAGGTAAATTTATTCTACCATTAGATGTTCATGATCTGTTCAAAAGCAAGCCTAACTGTTCTCACAACGTTGTTTGGTTGTCTTCCATGTCGCTGTGCTGTACGGTTGTTTCAATAAAATGGACGTCGGGGGCTTTTACCTCGTGTGAAATGTCTGGCAACGCGGAAATGTTCACACGGACCGACCGCAGCCCGGTTGGGCGAACGTGAAGTTTTTGGTGCATGAACACGTGCTTTGGCACAAGTGGATCACGAGTCGATTGAAAACAATAATTTGAAAGTCATCTGAGATATGAGCTATTATATTATCGATCATTCACAGATATTTTATGCTACAACTGATTTTTCTAAAGCCGCAAGAAATGTTTAATTGCTCCATTGGCGTGAAACATGTTGACAAAAGTCAATGGAGTTTTTTATAGGCCTATAGGCTAATTATAAAATTAATAAACGGTTTGTGTGTGTATGTGTGTATATTATATTTGCGTGTGTGTGTTTATGTATGTGTGTGTGTATGTGTGTGTGTATGTTGTGTATATGTGTGTGCGTTGTGTGTGTGAGGGTGTGTGTGTGTGTAATTAAAATACTAAATATGGAACACCTGTGTAATGTTCTTTCCCCATCAACAACTGAGACTGGACTAATTTTCATAGAGGGCCGGACTCCCTCCCGCCAAAAACTGTCCCAGTACTATCAATTCGAGAGAACTTCCGAAAAGAAACACTCCTTCACTACTTTTACCCCCCCCCCTCTTTCAGACCCTGCCCTACGGCTACCCAGCCCTTCACTGCGGTGTCGTCCCCCGTGTACTTCTAGCTTTGGCTGCCGTTGCTGCATAAAACCCTTGACAATATCCAACCACCTCTTGTTTACCACCTTATTTTTCATTTGATTTTGGGGTGACTATGAACAAAGACCCAAAACCAAAGACTCAAGCCCCTCAACTATAAAACAAAGACCGCCTCAAACTATAAAACAAAGACCCCTCAACTATTTATTTGTATTTTAACAATATTTTTATTATTTTTAGTCCATTGATTATTTTTATTCGTTAGTTTTATTTTTTTATTTTGTTATTTATTCGTTTATTTTTATTTATTCTTCAGTTATATTTTTTCTTATATTTTATATTTATTTATTATTCTTATGATTTAAAAATAGACCAAAGTGTTTTTTTATGGGACTTCGTCTGATTTTGGGCAAACTTAGAGTTTATCCTTTTGGTCAAGCAGGGTTTCCCATGTAATTTCTTGGATATATCGTCCCCATTATTATAAATAAATCACCATTACTATACCTGACTGTACATCATTAATAAAAATAATATAAATAAATATAAATACATATCAATTATCCCTTAAATAAATATGAAGAAAATCCTTAAACAAGAAATAATAGCAAATACCTTAAAATAAAAAATAAATATAAATAGTAAAAATAATACCCTACAATAAACAAATACACAAATTAAACCTTAAATAAACATAAAATCTCTATGGGATTTTTTTGTATAGGAGTCTAGCATATTCCCAAAATCACTATATATAAAAATTTAAAAGTCCTCTAATGACTTCATCAGTGACGTCATCACTTCAAGTTTTATATAAACTTAACTATAAATTCTCACCCCTACGCACCTTTACATACGGACCTACCCATCTACATACGGACCTACACTCATGTCCATACGGACCTAAACTTAATACACAGTTTAGTGGGTCTTTGTTTTATAGTTGAGGGGGTCTGGTCTTGAGTGCTTGGGCTTTGTTTTATAGTCACCCTGATTTTTGTGTGTTGTATCTATACTATAAGATCGAACTTCGCCATGTTTTTTTCTATAGGAGGCTGACATGTTGACCCATGAGGTCGCCATGTTGAATGTGTAGCCCTATCAGTAATACCTTCCCTCGTGTCCCCTCTCGATTGTTCGGGGTTTTTGTATTCAACTGCTGTAGAGGGATTTATATTTCCATTGAATTGCAATAAACGTTGTTGTAAACATAGCTTAAGATGTTGTAAACAGTATTAAATGCGAATTGAAATCCCGTGGTTTGACAAAGAGTATGTACTTTAATTGTGGGTACCATAGACTAGGGTACGAGGTATCAATTTCATTTTCGTGGCTGATTACCCCTGGTCCTTCGAGTTTGACCTTTGTGCATTTTTATTTAACATTATTTATTTCTATGGTGATAAAAGAGAAATAAGATGGCCTACTGTAAAACATTCCGATTGATTTATACTACGTTTTAATTCATGGAAGACTTTCTAATTATCAACACCCCTTTGGTTTATTTTGGACGCAAATTCTTGACCTTTTTGTTCTCGCGTTTAAATCGTGATCGCGTTGGCGATTTGACCTCTTTGATATTTATTTCTAAAATTATTTAATTTTTTTTGGAAACCAAAAAATAAGAGGATAAAGATACGCTCAGATCTCAGTTGAACAATAGTTTAAGCATTTTTTGTATTCATTAATTAGCATCATGATCATACTGTATTTTTGAAAAATAATTGGTGACCTTCCGCGTGACTAATCTACATACACAAGAAGTCTGACTGGACACTTGTGACTGATATATGCACTCGCGTCCTTGGTATATTTTTGTACTCATGGCTGTGGAGGTCGAATGATACAAGATATAAATTTTAGGCCAAAGTAAATATACTTAAGGCGATACTAATGTATTGTCGAAGAAAGCAGGTCTGGTTTACAACCTGCAGTGTCATGCAATTAAAAGGGTATTGCCCGTTTAAGTAGATCAAGATTTATTAAATTTTGATAGAATTGCCCGGGGGGGGGGTGGGGGGTCTCAACACAATGACCATACGTGATGGTTGCCACAACACGTCCCATTTTCACCTTCTGGTATTCATGATCCCTTTTTTCATGCAATTTTGGTATAGCAAATGGTCGGGGTTTTTTTTCAAAATTTTCTCATGGCTCGATTTAACTAATAAAGATTTAATTTTGATAGAATTGCTCTCGGGGGTTCGCACCACAAATGACCCTACGGGGTCGTGCCACAGACATCGGTCCCATTGTCAGCCTTCTGGTAATTCATATTTTTCATGTCAATTAATTTTTGGTATAGCAATGGGTGGTCAGTCCGTTTTTTTTCAAAGGTTTCTCAAATTTGTTGGAAAATTAGTCAAATTTCTCAATCGGAGCCAACATTTCTAAAATTGTTTTGGAAATTCTCACATTCCTCAATCGAGCAACAAAATTTGGCTTAAAATGCCACAAGGGGGGGGGGTTTGAGAAATATGGCAATTTGGGTTAAATTTGGTCTAAATTTCCATCGCTGGTATATGTTTGGTCCCCTTTTTGGCAAAAACAAAATGTAATAGCCTATAGGTCCTACTTCCAGACTGTCGGAGGCTGCACGGCCCTACCCAAACCAAACCGCCTGGAATTGCCTTTACCCCACCCAATCTGTAAAGTTTCGCGCCGATATTGATGTGAGAGTATAGGGTGAGAGCCAGAAACATTTCCGTAGGTTTAGGGCCCAAAACCGCGATTTCACAAAAAAATAAAAAACAAAAACAACTAGAATTTCCCGGTCGGTTCCGGCTTTCGCGCTCGCTATATTCAAAGAATCTAAGCTGTGGCCCACCCCATGACCTTTGCCCTGCATGTGACCTTTGATCTCATCACATATGAGGAATCGCCTGGTGCACCTATGACAAAAGCTTGGTTCCATGACCTCATTTTCAATTTAGATTAATTTTACATTTTTAGCCCATTTTTCACTACCTCAACATTACTTTGCCCTTTCAACAGCATTTGACCTCATCAACATATAGGGATCCCATTGTCACCTATTGACAGAAGTTTGGTTTCCAATTGAAGTTAAAGTTTTCAATTGGGTCAATTTTAAAGGGGCATTTCGTGATCCTATCATCTTCCGTTTTGTTTCTGATTCACTAGGAATCCTCAGGAAAGGGTTTTCCAAAATATCAGTTTATTCTTATGTTGCGTTTTTGATGCTATGAGTGAATCAGTGGTATCCGCTGCCCCATAGACCATGTGTTGTAATTGTTTCTGTCCGTTTACGGACAGAAATACAAAATTATGAATTTCTCCTTGAGTAGATCGCACTGCACTTAAGATTAGCACACATACTATACTTGGCCCAACGGATCATATGATCGAAAACTCTCAATACCTTTGGAGGTTCATTCGGCTCGGGACGAGACTGTGGATCACGAATGCCTCTTAAAAAAAACACTTCACAATTTTGGGTGACACACACACAACATACATTCACACAATCACACACACACACACATACATACATACTTAATAGAGCCTGTCACTTGCCCATACACCCATCAAGTACTGTGGGAACACGACTTGCGGATTTGATTGTAGACGCAATAATGCCTATTGCAAAAATGCCCTATTCATACTGTGCTATATTGATGGTTACCCTAAACGGGCAATTTTTTTGTTTAGATCTTGGAAATTGGATGGATTTAAGGGCTCAAATTCAGGAAGACAATGAAAAAATACGACCTTTCTTATATCAAATCATACTACTTCTGGTAAATCGGGAGGGGTCCCAAGACTTTCGGAACCGCACCTTTAATTCTTTGCACTTCATCAAAATTTGACAGCATTACAATATCTTCAATTTTGTAATGTCAATGCTCAAAATCAAGGTTTGTTAATCTATTGTTAGGTGATTTTTAAAGTCCTCGATGGTTTGCATTCCCTGTTTTTCATTTATGTCTACCACGTGTTGGTAATATAGTGTGAAGGCATATATAGTCACATGATTTTTGCGAGGATTTTTGATAATTGTCTACCAAAATCACCAAACTTTTGGCAAAAACAGCAATTTGGGACCCATAGTGTTAACAAATCTGCAAGTTTGGGCTTCCCAAAAATTAACTCCTTCCCCACCCCCTACCCCCGAAATCCCCCCATCCCCGAAAAAGAAGTCTGGCGCCGCCACTGCCAGGGAACAAGATACGGAACATGCAGATTGGCACTATTATTTGAGCCAAGGTAGGCCTATACAGAATCCACCATCTGCAGCTCTGCGGTGCACGGAAGGAAGTAAGAATTTTGCACAAATAGGCCTACTTTCTTCCCAAGAGGGTTTCCCTCATTCCCCAGTATAGAAAGTCACTGAGGAAGAAGCCCCTTTCATCCGACCACAAGCTACCCAACTGGGGGGGGGTCTTTGGGGTGTGTGCGAGTTCATTGGTTTGCATATTTTATTTGGGCAGGATAAATGTTCACCTGGCCTCATAGCTCATGTTGGATAGGGGGCCCTAAGCTTTGACAGCTTTTGAATAATACATTGGAGGCATATAGGCCTAAAGGCAAATAAACGAGGCTTGGAGAAAATATAATAACGGTCTCTTAAGGTTGCGTTATGTGCAGAGTGATCAACCCGTTTAGTGACCGTCCCATTCAAATCAGGTAGCGGTTGCCTGCGCGAATCGCGGGCAACCGCTAGTAAAATATAAAAATGTAGCTTGTATGCTGTTAAAAGTTGACGTATATCGAAGGCAATTGGGCGACAATACGCCATTTTAATTCAACATGCTTGGTGGTGGGACAAGGGCAAGAAGAAGAAAATCTTGATCACTCCCCTCGCCCCCTCGCATCAGAAATTTTGCAGCGGGAAATCATTTTGGGGGAAGCGGGAGTGATCAAGATTAATCTTATTGCAGATTCCACTGCTTGCGCAATTGAATCAACTTTGACATTTACAGCACGCGGTCCTGCGACAATGGTGTCTCACCACTGAGCCATTAAGCCAAAACCCAAGGCACAGGGCACCCGCGTAATTTACAGCATACTGTTGGTATTAGTTACAGCCCAAGCCCATGAAAGCCATATGGAAATTACCCCGAAAATTACACTCTGTCGTTGATTCCCCAAGGCTCATCGACTATAAATGATCCTAGATATTAATGATCATCGTCAGGCATTTAGTTTTTTGAGATAGTTTGCATGCAAGATCAAAATGAAATATTTTCCTTTTCCAAAATGGCGTCACGATCGCGTTGCCACGTGGTCCGCTTTGTGGTGTAGTTTGCTAAGACACGTGTGACCTTTTTAACAGTAGTAATGCACACACTCCGAGTTTCTACTATTTTTGCACAATTGGAATTTTGACCTCGGCGCGTCGAGAAACATTATAACCTGCTCAAGGTCCGACAACTCGTTCTTTTTTGTTATTTGTTCCCAGCGCAAAGTGGCATTGTCACCGGCCGTTTTAATTATACACTGGGAGAGCCCAGAGGCTTTACACATGGCACATCGATACACATTTTGTGACATGCAGTAAGTGAAAAATGAACGCGTTTTGCAACTCGCACTCCCAAATGCAATGGGTAGGGGAGGTAGCCAACACTTCTGCGTCCTGTTTTTACTGGCGTCAGTTTGAATGGTAGTTAGAGGCTTGCTTTTCAAATTTTTCTTTCAAAAAACTTCACTATTTTTAATCTGAGAGATGTGGTTGCCACTGTCATATTAACAGGATAGTAAGATTCTATCCAGGTCGACACCATTTTGTTATTTTATGAAATTAATTTGAAATTTTGATTTAACTGCTATCAACTGATAGTGGCTTTAATTAAAAAGTTGGCAGTACTGCACTTTTATCAGTAGACATGATTGTAATTTCAAACAGAAATTAATATCTCCTTTTTGACATGTGTAATCATGAAAGCGGGGTCTACTTTATTGATTAATTCTGCCACCACATCCTTCACCTCTGAACATCAGTTTATCCGAGAGTCTTGCCGAATTCATAGGCCCGCCGCAGGGTGTGTCAGAATACTAAATTCTTTCCCTACATTATAACCCAGTAACTACTCCAAATCGCATTCGTGCAGAGCAGCAGCATTGATATTCATTAGTTACAATGTTCATTAGAAAGTAATTAAGAATTGTTAATAAAGTAAGGAAAATAAAAATACTCACGAGCACACTGGCAATTAACATGCGAAACCGAAACGTGGTACTGGAGCGAGAAAGGTCATGTAGCTGACCTGCACGCACGCACACATTATATCCACAAATTATGTAACGTTCAGAATTAGCTACTGGTATAAAAAGACCTATTAATAACACCATGTCGTGGAATACGTGCCTCGTATAAATAAATAGAAAACCGTATAATGGACAGTTTTTTACTTCCACACGTATTAAAAGACCTTCGTAACTCTTTCTTTCTTTCTTTTCTTTCTTTCTTCTTTCTTTCTTTCTTTCTTTCTTTCTTTTTTTTTTCTTTCTTTCTTTTCCCTTTCTTTCTTTCTTTCTTTCTTTCTTTCCTTCTTCCTTCCTTCACCGAAACATTTATTGGAATTCTATGATATGAGTAACGTAATGTCTCAATTAAAATCATTTGTTCACATAATTCCGACCTACGTACAACGTGTACTTTTAATTACAGGTGCTTTTAGGCATTTTTCGGTTTCATCCCAATCTCTCTTGATATTGATCTTGATATATACTGCCCAATCGCCCTGATGCAGCAGTTTACGTTGCAGTTCCCATGTGCATCACTAATTTTGCTCACTTCCAGCAAGTCTTCTGACAGATCTTCTGCAATATTGGAGCAATGGCTTAGAGCATTCTTCATATCCTTGCCTGGGTATTTATCTGGACCAGTTCCTTTTTTTCACATTCCAAAGTTTTCACTCCACTATGTAAATTTATATGTGTCATCTGGGACTGGTTTTTCACTACTAAGGCTGGGCAGCTTTATATGTGTCTTCCTCTAGAATTCTGAATAGAACTGGTAATTTAATTGTGCATTGTCTTTTTCTTTGGCACTGGATACTATGTGTCCCATATGCTGAAGTGGACCCACACACTCTTGTGTCCTTTGTCTTGTCGAAATCCCGATCTGTGACTTTTCTAAAATGCTTTTTTGTTGTTCTTTCCGCCTTGTATTATTCATCCAAGGTAATTTAACCTTACTGGTACTCATTTTCGATGGAATGTTATCATCCTGGATTTTTGCACAATATTGGTAACATTTGTCCATAAACCCGTTTATCCTCACTCCTGTTTTGGCACAGTCTCTGCCGAGGCATTCAATACTTCATTCTTCACGATTTTGTACACATAATCCCCTTGAGTAGACTATCAAACCTCCTAGGCTTGTGAAAGCAAGTCTGGTTTGCCCCTTTTGACTCCTGGCTACAACGGTCGCTGTGTCCTGATCCGATACCGCTTAATGGAGGGGAGGTCATTTGGAAAGCAGAGATCAGACTCACCCTATATGGCAATTCTATAATTAATTGGACATGGAGGTATGCCAGTAAACCTCATGAAAAACAACTTGGAATATTTCTAGATTTATATGAAGCTTTCGGGCACCATTGATCAGACATTTAACTATAAAATTTAACATTACGGTTTAGAGGTGGTTTTTAGAAGTTAGAAGGTATCTAAACACTCGCATCATATGTTTCATACTTTCAATAATTTCGGACCTTTTAAAATTATGTGGTGTGTTGGCAGGGTCTTACTTAGCCCATTAACCTTATGTTATCATCTACGTTAAGATATATCATTGATATATCATTACATCTTCAGTAGCTAGACTTTATTTTATATATCTTCGAGGACATTACTATTTGGTATTCTCATCCTGAATTTCATAATAAAATGAATCTGACTCATTGAAGTAATTTTCACAGACCCAATTATCTTTAACACTAACAAACAAATTAGTTGGTATTAGGGAACACCCCACGGAACCTTCAACGTTCTGCTTGACAGAGCGCAGATCAAGAAAAACTTGATTTTCAAAATGCACAAACTCACACTTTTTGTGAGTTTTTGGAAATGCCTCTCTTTGTCTTTATCTGCGTCTTTAGTCAGTCCGTGAAGTAACGGATGTCTCGAATTTGCACACAAATATTAACAATTATATCCCTCATGAAATATATGTCCTGTTTCATTGATTGGTTAAACGTGCGTCACATGACTACAATAGTTTAACTATTTGCGAGCAAAGAGAGCGAAAGAGAGATCACAGGGAAATAGACGCCTAGTTTCTCTAGGGACCTAATAGGCGCCTATTGTCCCTCTAGCCTCCATCCCGTGTTATCAGTTCCTTATCGGTTCTTTTTCACTGTGGTCAATACGACTAGCTACGACTGTTGAAGTTATGCATGAAGTGCACAGACTCTTACTTGGTATTTCTCAATGTGTACGTTCGTATTAGTTATGCTCTAAACTGAACTTTGACGCATTGTTGAGGCTATTTCGTCGACAACATGGCAGCGCCCAGTTGCAATATACCGGTGGGAACCTTCTGCACGGATAGTTTTACAACAAAAAAATTACGTATGTTCTGTCGGTGTTCGAGGAGTTTTGTAAATGACACCGGTGATTCCCGCGGTGATTTTATTTTAATGCCATGGAATGGACAAACGTTGATATGAATCTCAACGCTGCTCACTGCATGACTGGTGCCCGGAAACGAAGGTCCTGAAGGTGAGCTATACATGCTTACAATGCTAATGCCCGGCAATTCCGGGAATAATTCGGTACAGACTTCATCGTCATTATTTTACCGAAAAAGGTGTTGATTTCGTAAGTGGGGCGGACTTTTCTCTGCCTAAAGCAGGCAATGCTCAAGCTCTTGCCTAGCCTAGCCCTGGCCTAGCCTAAGCCTACTACCTTACAGTGTACGGTACAGGCAAGGCCTATTTTTTTGTTAAGTAGCCTCGGCCTCAGGCTCAAGTTTCACTTTTAACCAATCAATGAACAAAAATATATTCATGAGGATATAAAACATATTTATTGATCTTATTTCGGGATCTTTTGTGGAATCTATTGGCTCCCCTCGGTGAACTGGAGAGCTTTGGGTACTATTTCCCTAGACCTTCGTTCCGGTAAAATAGTCCCCACGCCCTCCAGTTCACCTCGGCGGCCAATAGATTCCACAAATCCCCTGGATCATTAAATATTTGTATACTAGTCTACTTTGACAACGTTCTTATATACATAATATTATACAAATTAGGAGCGGATGTTTAGAGGGGGACTTACTTTTTGTGTTGTGTTTATTTTGACAAAATATCCAAAATCCAAAAAAGAAGAAGCTGAGAACGATCTCCAATAGCCACTATCTATCTCATTCAAGTCCCCTCTTTTCTCATTTTAATGTATATTAAACGTATTTGATACTTATAAACTTAATTTAGGTCTCTTTATGTACAAACATAACAATGACGAACTACTCCAAGCATTTGATAAATATTTTATAAAACACGCTGAGATACACAGACACAATACAGGGAATGCTCACATTCAAAATCCACTAAACACTTTCATGATCAATTCTAAAGTAACATTTTATCACGCTATGATAAATTAGATTATATATTTGAATCTTTTGCGATCTCAGCTTCTTTTCGGTATTAGTTGAATTTATTTGTCAAATTCACACATAATTGTACTCCTGGAGCATGTTTTTCTCCTGTATTGTTTGGATGTCAGATTGTTGGTTTTGTATAGTGTAATTTACGATGCTATGTAAATGTGTAATTTTGTAGACCTTTTCGGGCCTTATTGGCCTTTACTAGCCTCCTCATTTCACGTGTCTTGTTTGTTGTTTATTTTGTTATGTGAATTGAAATAAACTTGATTTGATTTGATTAAGGCCTTCTATATTGAAAATAGCACCCAACATTAATGAAACCTTATGACATTTGACACCCGTGGCACATACGGTCACCTATTGAAGGGGTTAATTTTTGTATCTTCTGTTAGAGAAATTATTAGATATACATTGGTACCTAAATCATGCCAATTGGTCAATGAAAAGTGGGGATCATGGTTATGCAATATGACTATATTTTATAGCAAAACCTAAGTAGGCCTATCCTGGAAAATGTGAAATTTAGATTTAAACCTTTTCTGATGAAATACCCAAAAATAATGGCCTTAAGTTTGACCGTGATCCCAGGTCACATTAGGTCACCTATACAAGAGGTTCATTTTGGTATCGTCTGTAAGAGAAAATTACTATCTATACATTTCTACCTTAAATCCTGCCAATTGGGCTATGAAAAGTGGAGATATTGGTTGTCACGCTAACCATACCACTTATATTTGGAAGCGGCTTTAGCGGATAGGCCCAATCCAAGATGCCTCTCAAAATCATATCCCTAACGTCCCTTAATGCCATTTTTGTCACTTTTCAAAATTATAGAGCAGACCCATGCCTTGTTTTAGGGGAAATTGTCCCTATATCTAACAAGAAAAGTAACGCTACCTCCCTTTTTTGCGGGATCGGTCATCAGGTGGTAGTCATTTTCCCAAAAATGACGTTATGGTTTATGGAACCATAGTTCGCCGTTTGGGAAATCAATATTTTTAAACTAAATTTTTTTAATTTTTTTATTTTTTTAGTGAAAAAAAAACTTTTCATATACCTTTTGTGTGCATGGGGATTCCTTTGGCCACTAGACTATACAGGGTATAGTGCTGAAAAAACGACGCGTGTAGCATACAATGGCGAACACATAATAAAATAATATAATAATACTAATACTTATTTGATTTACTAAAGAAATTCAAAGACAATATGCCTAAATATAGTAACTCAAGAAAGAAAAATGAGCTGCTTGGCCCAAACAATTCATTAGTGCATTTGTCTCCATATAGAACAACATGCAAAAACAAACAATCTTATAATAATATAGTAGACATAAAATTGAGATGTGAAAGAAGCAGGCAATGCTGGAATTGCCTTCTGAGGAAATGGTAGGGCCTCGACAGAAGGACGCTGTAATTCAGGACGTCTATTATATTGCCAAAACAAGAGTTCTGGCACATTGAATGTACATAGAGTTACAAATGCAGATCCACGGCTGTGTAAGCAGTTTTACGTTATTATTCCTACACACTGGAGACTATGGTTGGTAATTCTGAAAGGGAGTCTAACTTAAGTCCAGGGTTTAAACCAGAGTTAGTCCTACAAGAGTGGACCTTTTTCCCTTCCAACATATTCTAATAATGTGTTGTAACAGGTGAAACAATTCTTCATGGATGGGGGCCATCCGACCCATCCATGAGGAATTTTCTCACCCGTTACATTTGTCTTTCACAGTATTTTGAAAGGGAAAAAAGTTCACCTCTGTAGGACTAACTCTGGTTTAAACCTAGGACTAAAGTTAGACTCCCTTTCAGAATACCAACCTATAATGTTAACCTTGACACTTACAACGTATGTTTTGTAAATCGGTACAGTTGACAAACTTAACTTCAACATTATTCTGTTGTGGTGATGTGGCTATGTCTACTTTACTCGCATGATTAAAAAGTGATTTTAAGAATGCTCGGTGAAAGTTTTAACTTAAAAGCTACATTAATAATTATGAAAATGAAAAATGACACTGTACGTTTTGGATGCTTTTCGCATATAAAATCTAATACACCACGATACTCGTTATTTATTTCGCTCTTCAATGAGTGTTATAAGTGTATAAAGAAATGGATTAATAGCTTGAATTAATTGGTAATATGAACGCGACGGTCCATGCATACGCCACTGGGTTAACTTCGATGACTTGACACTGTGCAAGAATACAAACAATAAAAGCGGGACCCACGTAAAGAAGTCAGTCATAAACAACAGCAGACATCTTAACAGCTCTCCGAATTTCTTGTTTTTCATCAGGTTTTCTCCCGGCCTTTTTTGCTGTTGTTTTAACGGTAATGAAAATTTGTAAGTAACAAGCGGCAACTACAACAAAACAAGTGAGGTTAATGCCAATGAAAACTACAAGGGAAAAATATGTGGCTAATTGGTGACCGATGATTTCCGAAGTTGAATATTCAGAAAATCTGGAGATCTCTGTATATTTGATAACATAAGTGGTAATTAATGCAATTCTATCGAAATCAGGAATGAATTCCCGGCTGACAATTGGCAGTGTTACTAGTACCTCCACCTCCGTACTATTTGTTAGAATTACGGGTCGTCTCACCATAGGAATGCCAACACACACTTCAGAAACCTCGTAAACATTAGAAAAGATCCCAGACAAAACGACGGAACCACACTAAGAATTATTCCAACCGACCAAATCACCGTTATATACCTTCGAGTAGATTCTGGTCGTAAGCGTTTGTTACTGAATGGATACTTTACTCCCTGAAATCTGTCCAAACTTATTAATGTGATCAAAAATACCGAATTTTCATTTGATACTATCGACAATATGCTCGCTAACTTACAGACAGGACCATTCCTCCACTGCTCTGAATACGATGGGAAATGGTCTCCGTAATATAAATCAGCAACAGCCAAAAGAATCAAATCGACTCCCATTAGAAAATCGGACAGCGACAGATTTGAAATTAACATTGTTTGAATTTTGTTGGCTTGCTTATCCAAGCAACGACGGTAAAAAGCTACCCCGTTAAAGATAATGATAAATGTTCCCAGAAACCACGTGGATAGTTGTAGTAGAAAGTCATCCAACATTCTTTTACATGTGAGATATGCTGAACGGGAATATCGAGATAGGCATTTTGCATCTTCAGTAAAACAACAAGTTGCACTTTTATCTACCAATATTGTGCGGTTACTTAAGCCAGTAAATGAGGAATTTCTAACAAGAGATAAACTATTGAATCTGAAATCTAGTACTTCTGCATTTGTAGTATTAAATATTTCTTCCGCAATTACCGTAATGTAATTATGCGAGAAATTGATGAATTGCAACTGTTCTAAATCATCGAAAACACCTTTAGGTAAGTTTGGTAGTCTGTTCTGTTGTAATTCCAAGCTTTCTAATTTGGACAAACCAGTAAATGTATCAGTGCCGATATTTAACAGTCGATTATTGGCTATTGTTAGTATGGTCAAATTACCTTGATTATAGAAGGTGCCGGGTTTTTAATATTATCTAACAAATTATTACTCAAGTAAAGCACGTGCAGATTGAGCAGACTTCTAAAAATATTATTTGGGAGCTCAGCTATGTTATTATTATCCAAAGAAAGAAGAACTATATCTACATTGGCTCTAAAAACATCTGGGTTCAAATTTGACAATTTGTTCATAGCTCAAATCAAGAATTTGTAAATTAACAAGGAAATCAAACCTTGGTAAAGTGGATAGGTTATTGAAGGATATATTTAAAAACTTTAAGTCAACTTGCGACTGAAAGGTTTTGGTGGGTATTTCAGTTAAAATATTATTACTAATATCCATAAAATCCAAAGAGATCATGTTGTCAAAGATGCCATCAGGTAAACGGAATAGATGACTGTGATTTAGATAGATATTCTTAACGTCGGTCAAGTAGTCAATATATGGTCTGGCAAAGTCAGTAAAGAATTGTTGCTCAGATCCAATTCCATGTTAAGGAATGCATGTTTTGGAATGCAAGCTTGGATAAAGTAACCAACTGGTTATTCTTGAGATACAGTTTATTAACGTAACAGCTCCAGTGAATACATTGGTTGGCAAGGAATGGAGGAAATTATTACTGAGATGCAACTCCTTTATGTTAACCAGACCAGTAAATGCATCCATAGGTAAAACGAGCAGCTGATTATATTCCAGATTTAGCCATAACAACCGATTCAGATCAATAAACATGGACGTGTTCAATGATGTTAGCAGGTTGTGGGCAATGTTTAGTCGCAACATCTTAGACAGGCCATCGAACGTGTTCTTAAGCAAATATGTGAGCCGATTGTATTCTAGGTAAAGATATGTCAACCGATTCAAGCCGTAAAATGCTTGTTATGTAAAGACATGAGCCCCATGTGTTGCATATAGAGATTAGTTAATGTAGTCACATTATCGAATGTTCTCCAAGGCAATAACCTCAACTGATTACCATTGAGGCGGAGCACAATCAATTTAGCAAGACCACTAAATGCTCCCTTAGGTAAAGATGTAAGTTGATTGTCACCGAGGTTGAGAATCATCAACTGTTCGAGCCCGTCAAAAACACCAGCTGTCAATGAAATCAGCCGATTGTTGTTAAGTTGCAAATCTTTCAATCCGCGTAGTCCTCTAAATGCGTCATCAGAAATATCATTTAGATCCTTATAACTAAATGCTAACTTGTCAATGTAATGATCATAAACTAGAAGGACAGTTTTCTTAACATTTCCACATGACATTATCCACTCTCTACGACCAAGGATACAGAAACAGTGCTTATGGCAAATGACATTATAGGATATAGTGCCGGACCTCCAATCTTGAAGATAACCTTCATCTACAACATCATACTCTGTAGTATTGCAACTTGGCAGAATACCATCATCAGGCATTGATATCTTTCGCTCTTCTGATTTAGAACAATTCAATTCTGAAACCCTCATTCCATTAACTTCTAAATTCATGTAAGTATTCCATACGTACAGTCGGTATGTCCCAGATGTAATGAAGGTAATACATGGTCCGGAATCTAAATGAATCAAAACATACTTTTTGAGACATTGGTGGTTTGTCTCATTAATTCTTTCAAAATACAAGTAGGAAAATGTATTTATTTCACTTGAATATGATACCTCTACCGATACTGCATTCCTCTCAATTACTTGGAAATCCATTGTACAATCAATATATATTATTTCTGTGAAAATGTCTTCATCTTGAATTGAGGAACTCCCTAAATTATAATACCACCAATAACTCCATGGTAGCGATGGACTTTCCGTAGTGTAGGTATCTTGTACGATGTCTGATGTTACGATCATAGAGTTAGTTGCATTATCTTGTAGGTCTATGCAGGCTTGCCTCTTTAACATAGCGCACTTTGTGAAAATTAAGACTAGCAGTAAGTGACACAAAGTTAATTGTATCTTGCTTTCCATTGTGTAGAGTCCATTTGTGAACTTAAAACTCTTC
The DNA here is from genome assembly GCA_023653785.1 of Ophioderma brevispina. NCBI lineage: Eukaryota > Metazoa > Echinodermata > Ophiuroidea > Amphilepidida > Ophiodermatidae > Ophioderma > Ophioderma brevispina. Next base: position 17,202 of record JAMKCH010085607.1, read on the forward strand.
AGATCTTATTTGTAAACTATTACAAGAAGTGCTGAGATAGAGCTACTGATTCTTACAAGTAGGTAATGTTTTGACTAACATACACTAGCTTGTGTTTATTTATCTGAAAGACTTATTTGGACTCATTGGGCTTTTAATGTTTGTCTAATTAGGCCCACCTCCGGACCAAATTGGTCTAAAGCTGTTCTTATGAGGTATCATCAATCACAATAGTTTGCAGGCATTTATCAAATGTGCGGCGTTGTACACCGCAATCCAATTCACGCCTTCTTTCAACAATATACTTCTGTCTATAAAAAAAATATCATTACTGTTCGGAGTATTTCTGCTTCAACGTAGTTAAGTTGAGAACACGGTCTGCAAAAAGATGACAAAAGGAGGTGAATCACGTTGAGTACGTTCAAAGTCGTGTAAGGAATATTATGTATTTTCAAATTAGGTACATTGTATGAGTTTACTTGAGGTACAAATAATGCTCTTGCTCTAATTTGTTAATGAAAAATCATTGCCACTGCTTTGTGTTTATCAATGTTCAGTGACGTTAGTATTAATTCTTCGATCACGCGCTAAATGAAGGTAGCGCCAACAGAATCCTTGCTATTTGATCTGAACATATAAGTTGCAAAATGATTCACACGTTAAAACAAACAGGGAATAGGTGTAAAAAAGGGCATATTTTAACATCCTTTAAAAGGCCCATTTTTAAAGAAATCGGAGCAATATTAAAGATTTAACCTTTGGTGACGACCTTTGACGATTTTTGTCTTATATCTCCATTACCATACGTTGTAAGTAGTACAAACTATACCCTTTCTTAATCCATGTAACAAGACGAACACTTTTGTTACTTTTTTACAAAAATCCAAGCATTTCTGTATTATGAACCCCCCACCTCCTGGATTCCGCCCACACTTTCACGAGGGGCACTCCGCTAAATGTGTTCAATAACCCTAACCCTGACGTCGGTTTCTAGCCGGGAGGAACTGAAGGAGTGAGGGAAGAGGGGAACAAGAAAAGTCGGAAATTCGGGTGGGATTCGAACCCAGGCCCTTCGGGCCCCAGACCCATGACCCGGGATAGCATGCTACGGCGGTTTCGTGCCCATATGAGTCTTGGTTTGATGACGTCATCGCTTCTTTCTGGACCTAGTGCATTTTTCCCAGTTTTGGTGAGATTTAGTTGTGCTATAGGGTTAGGATTCACTGAAGACAAATCCATTGAGAAATGATGCTCTGCTCTCCACGGTCACGGAATTGCTCCAAATACACCCAACTTTGTTATTGAAAACGTCTGAAATGTGTTCTGTAGGCTGATAAAGTTAACAACAAAATAATCTATATGTAATTAAAAGTTCAAAAAAAAAAAAAAAAAAAACTTTGGTTACTTTTTTACAACAATCCAAGCATTTCTGTATTATGAACCCCCCACCTCCTGGATTCCGCCCACACTTTCACGAGGGGCACTCCGCTAAATGTGTTCAATAACCCTAAGCCTGACGTCGGTTTCTAGCCGGGAGGAACTGAAGGAGTGAGGGAAGAGGGGAACAAGAAAAGTCGGAAATTCGGGTGGGATTCGAACCCAGGGCCCTTCGGGCCCCAGGCCCATGACCCGGGATAGCACGCTACGGCGGTGTCGCTGGCCCGGCCAGCGATTTCGTGCCCATATGAGTCTTGGTTTGATGACGTCATCGCTACTTTCTGGACTTGGTGCATTTTTTCTCAATTTACACAGTGAGTTTTACTTGAGGTACAAATAATGCTCTTGCTCTAATTTGTTAATGAAAAATCATTGCCACTGCTTTGTGTTTATCAATGTTCAGTGACGTTAGTATTAATTCTTCGATCACGCGCTAAATGAAGGTAGCGCCAACAGAACGCTTGCTTTTGTTTTGTCTAACATTGCAAAATGATTCACATGTTAAAACAAACAGGGAAATGTGGTAAAAAGGGGGGAACGTTTTTAACTCCTTTAAAAAAGGCCCATTTTTAAAGAAATCGGAGCAATAATTAAAGATTTCGGTTCGGATGACCTTTGACAGGATTTTTGGTCTTATAATTCCATTAACATACGTTGTAAGTAGTACAAACTATACCCTTTCTTAATCCTTGTAACAAGACGAACACTTTTTTTACAACAATCCAAGTCATTTTTTAAATTTTGACCCCTGTCCTTATGAATCCCTCCCCCACCTCCTGGATTCCGCCCACACTTCTCCACGTATCGCAAGCCAGAAGGCCATAACGTATTGCCGCAACGCGTTACGACATTTCGGCAACGCGTTGCGAGAAAGTAGCAACGCGTTGCGGCGTCGGCCAATTAGAATGATGAATTTCTGGGACGTATTTCAAAAATTAGACCCACAACGCGTTGCAAAGTTCTAGCAACGCGTTGTGGAAACTCACAACGCGTTGCAAGCCTTCACAACGCGTTGCAAGCCTTCACAACGCGTTGCAAGCCTTCACAACGCGTTGCAAGCCTTCACAACGCGTTGCAAGCCTTCACAACGCGTTGTGAAGGCAATAAGGGTCATAACGTATTGCCGCAACGCGTTGTGAGAAAGTCACAACGCGTTGTGACATTTCGGCAACGCGTCGCGGCCTCGGCCAATCAAAATCATGAAATTTCTTTGACGTATTTCAAAAAAATAGGTCACAACGCGTTGCGGCAATACGTTATGACCTTATGGCCTTCACAACGCGTTGCGGCCGTCCTTCACAACGCGTTGCAAGCCTTCACAACGCGTTGCAAGCCTTCACAACGCGTTGTGAAGGCAATAAGGGTCATAACGTATTGCCGCAACGCGTTGTGAAGGTTTGCAACGCGTTGTGAAGGTTTGCAACGCGTTGTGAGATTTATTTTTGAAATACGTCACAGAAATTTGTGATTTTTGATTGCCGACACCGCAACGCGTTGCCGAAATGTCGCAACGCGTTGTGACTTTCTCACTACGCGTTTGCGGCCAAATACGTTAGACCTTATGGCTTGGTGCCTTCTCGAAATGTCGCAACGCGTTGCCGAAATGTCGCAACGCGTTGCTACTTTTTCGCAACGCGTTGCGAGCAATAACGTTATGGCCTTTATGGCTTGCGATACACTGTCACGGAATTGCTCCAAATACACCCAACTTTGTTATTGAAAACGTCTGAAATGTGTTCTGTAGGCTGATAAAGTTAACAACAAAATAATCTATATGTAATTAAAAGTTCAAATAAAGTTCATATTAATGAAACTAGTTGTCCGTAATTTTGATTTTTAAAATGTTGTTCACAATATATGAATATTCAAAATACTGCTATGTTTGGAAGGGCCAGTGACCAGTCATGCATAATTGCAAACACAGAGAACCTTTTTTTGCATACCTAGGGCCAACATGACATCGACATGGAACAGATTAAAATTTCGGACATAAACAACAATTGATTGAGCTGAAAGCTGTGTATATCAAGTCTACTCACGAGAACTTCAATGGAGACAAAATGACTGGAAATCCTCCGCGTCGGGCGGATTGAACGGCAAATGAAGCGGAAACATAATTATTGAGTGTCCTTTGATATTTATTTCTCGTTTTTCCTTTTTTTTCACGCTTCCTATCTATCTTCCGATTAACCATTTGAGAGTTCCCATGAGTGTGTATAACGTGCAACATAACGACTGTTTAGCAGATCTGATGATGGCACTGACTAGTGTCGAACGTTCATACCTCCAGTACGAACTCCTCTATGAAAAAATACCTTCTGCTTAATCCTTGGGGTTGCTCTGACCATTGAATGGGGACAACAAGTTAAGTCTCTTACACATCTTGTCACATATCTCGTATCGCACTGGGATATTCATCAATTACTCGGCATGTAATAAAGTAGTACGAATCGTCTTTGCTTCTAGCGTCTGCACAAAGTACTTGTTTTGAAATTCTTGCAAATATACCAAATACAAAAATCATAACTGCAAAACTCAATTATAAGTCCAAGTTATGATCATGTCTTCCCAATTTAATCCGTGAGTTTCAATGGCTCACTATTGAAAAAAGAACCCAATGAACACAGCTAACTTTGTCTCTAAATAATTCGCCGGGAACAACGCAGCCTGGTATCTCAAGCATCTTATCCAACCATAACAGTAATCTCCGATCGGTTCAGACTTCATTCTTCCTTAGACACGCATAATCTGTCGCTGATATTTTTGTTCCGGTGTAGAAATAATTATTGTCCGCGTACTCATAGTCCGGGAACAATGGTGAACAATAGGGCAATCGATTCAGTTGACTCTTCACGCAACATTAGTTTCACGCTTTATTCCGTTATCGTCTATGGAGCCCCGGACTGTGGCTCCCGCCGGACTTATCTGCTTTCACACCGGTGTGAAAGTAACCATAGTCCGGCAGGTATCATAGTCCGTGCTCCATAGACGACAACGGAATAAAGCGTGAGACTAATGTTGCGTCAAGAGTCAACTAAATCGATTGCCCCATTGTTCGCCATTGTTCCCGGACTGAGAGCCCGGAGGACTATCTCCTGCCACACCTGACCTACCTAATGGAATAACTTACCCTCATCACCTGCGTCGTGCATCCACACTAGGTAGCCATCACATTTTTGGTTTGCAAGATTATTTTTCATTGATGTCATAGATTGTTCCTCTTTCAAAGAGTGCCCCTCATCACCTGCGTTGGTGTGTATCCACACTAGGTAGCCTACACATTTATGTTTGCAAGATTATTTTTCATTGATGTCATCGAGTTTTTCCTCTTTCAAAGATTGCTTTATAAAATAAGTGTACCGTATAATAGTAGTTTCTTTCAGATATTGATATTTAATAATTTTCTAAAACACACCGCTTAAGAACCGCGTTGCCCTTGCTGTAATGGGTCTACCGAAGTTAGAAACTTAATCAATTAAATAGTTATTTTTGGCATCACTTGATCATTTAAACAAAAATCAAATACACGGCATCAACCTCTGACACAAATTGATTTATGATTTCTGTATGTCGTGTTGTATTTTGTTAGACGAAGTACAAAAAGATGCCCTTGTTTATGCAATTGCTGTGCCACAGGCAGCACGTTAATGAGGTGGTGGATTATTAAAATACTTACCCACGTGGTCGTTGTATCAATAGACCCTACGCAATATGACGGTTCCAGCCACCACATGTTGGTGGACAAGATGCATCTCCATGACTACAATACATGAAGCTGTCATCGATCCATGTTGAGCGATTGCACATGGAACAATTGACAGGTGAATTATTGTAGTACTGGAATGCGATTAATCTTGTCCACACACATGGGCTGGCTATTGAATACGGCTATTGAATACATACATTCCAAGACGATCCTAGAATTCTGGAAATTAAGGTATTTTAAGTGTTATAATGGGGATCGTGCCGGATTCAAGAATGTTTGTTAAATATTCCCTGAAGACGTCGCATCAATCCAAACGCTCACGCATGCGCCTTTATTGCATTATGGCGAATTTTCATGATTTCAAGAACTTGCTCACCTTGCGATCCGAAATTGCAAGATGTCTTTGTTTTGAAAAAACACGTTTAAACTGAGTGGTTTACAAAAGTTCCACTAACCTCAGCGTGAACAGAAATATGACAAAGGGACAAATGACCCCAAATTGAACTCTTTAATATCGAAAGAAGAAAACACGAAAGTAAAATATCACGGCATTGAATACCTAACCAAGATTTGATTGTAGCTTTCTTGTGTCATGGAAGATTATGTAATATGCATGCACGAAGCTGTAGCAAAAAGAATAGTATCAGCGTCAGACATGTAACTGGGATTTTTCAAGTCTTGCGTACTGCTTGAGAAAAAAAATCTAAGGAAAATTTGAGGGGGTGGGTTCGAGAGGACCCACTCCTTGATTTGGTGTGGAATGACCATATTTGTGTTCTTTAAGGTGCAATCTACCTATACTACCGCACTAATTATCATAAACGGGCGATGGATTTATAATTTTTCAGGAAAATATATCGTATCCCATAATTACAGTTTAAAAAAGGATCGTCTGTCGTAAAACTGGCAAAAACTTGGTTGACTTATTTCCATATTATCACAAACGGAATAATACAAATATTCATAATAATTATTCAAAACAATACAATTATAACGATATTATATAGGAGGCGTCAAAAAGGCTATACAAGGCAGAAGTGGACGTCCCCTAACTTAAAAATACAATATTGACGACACATGTTAACCAACAATGCTTGTGTTAATATTTTTTGAAATGGAAGGCAAATATGAGACTACTACAGTTAGTATAGGTGTGAAGAACAGATCTGAGCAAGTATTTTAAAATGTCTTTATGGTTTTTGTGTTTGTCACATTTAAAGATAACTGTTCCAGAAAGAAGGACCATTTGAACGAATACCTTGATGAAAAATTAGTTATGGTTCTAGCAATTAAAAAATCGAATGCATTCTGGTTTGGTGGCTATGAATATTGTGCAAATTACATACTATAAGTGTTAAATATGCCAGGAAGGTTTTCAGAAACGGACCTGATACATAATAACCTAATTAATTTTGTACATTTCAGGCACATTCAGATTCAGAATTCAGAATATGGTTTTCATAGTGGACGAGTATGTAATACTCGTATTGGCTTTTTTATTGCAACTTGAAATGTTATTACATAAGTTTGATAAGCCTACCCCAGCAAGAAGTCCACAATTAATATTGAAGATATAAACGCCAAAAAAGTGATTTTAATATACGTTTAGGTAGAAAGTGCTTCAGCTTATACACACCACTGGCCAAAAGTATTGGAACATGCTAAACAACGAAATTCACAATCACCAATTGATTTCAAATTACATCATGGATTCTTGACCACACAATATGTATTAAATTCCAAAGTTGTGTTTTTCATGCAGATGTTATTCCCCAGAATCCATGAGGGTAAAAACGTTTAAATTGTTCGTCCTGTTCCCACTTTGCTGATTAAAGGAACAGCCAACGATAACTGGCGCCGATTGCACTCCAGAAGGAATACAGAAACAGAACGGAAGAAATGGCGTCAAAACAGCCGTTTAATGAATTGTACGGGTTGATTAGGTTTAATTTAATGTTTGTGGGAAGAAAAATCATAGTGGTTGTATGGACCTAAAGGATAAAGTCAATGAAAGACACTGTTCTTCGAAAAATTCAGACATTTCGGAGACGACCGAATTCAATTTGAATGATAAATCACGTGGTTGCGCCAAATACCGTCTAATTACGCCGTTTCACGTGCATTACCAACACAAATCTCAACGGTTATGGCAAGCGTAATGCCGCAAATATAGAAAACTAAGTTATCACTGACAAAACTTAGTTTTTCCGGAGAAAAACATAGTTTTTCAAGTGATAAACTAAGTTTTTCTGAGAAAAACTAAGTTTTCAGGTGAAAACTTATTTTTCAGTTATAACTTATTTTTTCTAATTTTTTGAGCATTCCGCGCTACGTGTTGGAAAAACCTTATTTATCAGTTGATAAACTTATGTTTATCAAGTGAAAAACTTAGTTTATCAAAAAAAACTAGTTTATCTGTATAAACTATGTTATTGCACGCGCAAATGCATAAAATAATTGATAAACTAAGTTTTTCAAGTGATACACTTAGTTTTTTTCACCAGAAAAACTATGTTTATCACTGAAAAACTATGTTTTTTTGCACGCTCAATCTCAAAATCTTTGATAAATTAGTTCATCTCAGAAAAACAAGTGTATAACTATAAACATGTTTTTCTCGCGCAATGCTCAAGATAATTTTTGATAACTTAGTTTATCAGCTGATAAACTTTCGTTTTTTCAGGTGAAAAACTTAGTTTTATCATTTATTACCTTAGTTTTTTTAATTTTTGAGCAATAAAAAAAATAAAAAGTTTTTTTGAAAAACTTAGTTACACGTTAACAACTTAGTTTATCCTCGCGCAATGCTCAAAATATTTGATAACTAGTTTTTATCGCTGATAAACTATTGATCTGTGATAAACTATGTTTTTTGTACGCGCAATGCTCAACATACTTGATACCTATGTTTTTTTCAAGTATAAACTTAGTTTTTCACTAGAAAATTATGTTTATTAACGAAAAACCATGTTTTTTCACGCGAATGCTCAAAATATTGATAAAGTTTTTTTTAAATTGTTAATATAAACTGATTTTCACTCGATAAACACTGTTAATCGGCGATGAACTGAGTTTATCAACTGATCAACTTATTTTTTCTCGCGCACTGCTCAAGATTTTGATAAACTTAGTGTATCCAGCTGATACACTTATTTTATCAACTGATTACCTTATTTTTTTCTCGCGCAATGCTCAAGATATTTGATAAAGTTAGTTTTTCGATTCGATAACTTACTTTATCAGCTAATAAACTTAGTTTATCAAGTGAAAAAACTTAGTTATCGCCTCAATGCTCAAAATATTGTAATAACTAGTATTATCAGCTGATAACTTAGTTTATATCACTGTGAAAAACTTAGTTTATCTCGCGCAATGCTCAAAATATTTGATAAACTTAGTTTATCAGCTGATAAACTTAGTTTATCTGTGATAAACTATGTTTTGCACGCGCAATGCTCAACATATTTGAGAAAATATGTTAAAAAAATTAAAAAAATTAAAAAAATTAAAAAAATTATGTTTATTACTGAAAAACAATGTTTTGCACGCGAAATGCTCAAAATATTTGATAAACTTAGTTTATCAAGTGAAAAACTTAGTTTATCAAGTGAAAAACTTAGTTTATCTCGCGCAATGCTCAAAATATTTGATAAACTTAGTTTATCAGCTGATAAACTTAGTTTATCTCGCGCAATGCTCAAGATATTTGATAAACTTAGTTTATCAGCTGATAACTTAGTTTATCAGCTGATAAACTTAGTTTATCTCGCGCAATGCTCAAGATATTTGATAAACTTAGTTTATCAGCTGATAAACTTAGTTTATCAGCTGATAAACTTAGTTTATCAAGTGAAAAACTTAGTTTATCTCGCGCAATGCTCAAAATATTTGATAAACTTAGTTTATCAGCTGATAAACTTAGTTTATCTGTGATAAACTATGTTTTGCACGCGCAATGCTCAACATATTTGATAAACTATGTTTTTCAAGTGATAAACTAAGTTTATCAGAAAACTCTGCTTATCTGACTGAAAAACTATGTTTTTCGCCAGATAAACTAGTGTTTCAATTTAATAAGCAGAGTTTCAGAAAAACTAAGTTTTTCACTTGATAAACTTAGTTTATCTAGAAAACAAGAGTTATCACTTGAAAAACTCATTTTTTCTCAGAAAACTAGTTTATCATTTGATAAACTCAGTTTTTCTATATTTTGAGCATTGCGCTTGCCATAAACGGTGCGATTAAAAGGTGTTTTCAAGTTATCACGTGACACCTTTCTTGCCATTAAATTTTACCGAGTCCAACGGCGATGAACGTGCTCAAATTCTTTTTTTTTTTATTTGGAAACCCCATTCATCTCTTTTCCGCGTCAATTACAACCACACCGATTTTCGCCCTAAATATTAAGAGTGGACCCTTAGATAAACCTGTACAATTGATTTAGCGACTATTTTGCAGCCTTTGTGACGTCTGTGCGGGATTTCATTCTGGCGTACAATCGCAAGTTTATCATTAGCTAGCTCCTTTAACCCGCCATATCTAGGGACATGGCAATCAAATTATACTTTTATCGCACTACTTGATTCTGGGAAACAGTATCTGATTGAAAATTACAACTTTGACAACAATTACGTAATGTGTAGTCAGGAACTCTTGTACATTTTAAATCAATTTTTTAATATAAATTGCTTTTCTGCATGTTGCAAATACTTTGGGCCAGTGGGGATAAGATGCCACTATTTCGATGAAAAGTTTTAGATAGATGTTCAATATGGTCTTTCCATGTGAGATTTTCATCTGTATCAACGCGTAAAATTACTTGTTTACTCTATCCAATGTATACCTCTATGGAAAATGGCGGCACCAATCTATAATTAGATGTTTTTGAGGTGTTCCCATAATCATATAATTGTCTTTGTTGCATCAATGAGAGTAGTGCCTTGAACCAGTGAGAACTTATTGCAAAATCAATATTACAATGTCATTTGATTAGCAAGATCTTTGTGGGAATAAGTATTGTGGTATCATCTGCAAAGATAAAATGAGTATTGATGTTAATTACTGATATCGTTGATAGATGATAAACAGTAATGGACCCAATATAGATCCTTGCGGACTCACTTGTGTAATTAAAAGTTTCGACGTACATGAGTTATAGGAATATATTGAACTCTATTACATAGCTAATTTAAACCAATCAAGTATTATGCTTCTGAAACCGTAATGTTCGCGTTTATAGACACTATATCGTTATTTATGGTATCGAAGGCTTTACTCAGGTCACGATATACTCCAAGGGTTGTTTGTTTCTTTTCCACAGCATTGAAAATATATAATCACTCAATAAGTGCCAGAACGGTTGCGGGTCCTAGGAACCCCCTTGTCCACCTAAGTGTTAAATCGGATAATAATTCAACGGCCGCTGGAAACGTCATTCGATATGGATTGAGCAGGAAAAAGGGCCATGTACACGGTCCAAACGCTCATCAAGTAGCTTTTCCGTTGGTTCACACAAGTCACGGAGATCATTTTCGATAGATGTGATACTTCAGAAGGACAGACTAAATTTCACGTTTCTGGCGCTGCCTTTAATTAGAATCAGGGAGTTCGAACCAACTACAAGATCCCTTCTTTTATTTTTACGTGGACACTTTTAAGCATTACCGTTCACAGGTTAGTTTACGAGTCAATTACCAACACAACTTGTGCATAAATAACCAAATTGATGAATTGGAGCGCCCATCAATGATGTGTTATTAATACTAAATATAAAGAGTGCTATTTAGCATCAAACTGCTTATCACAGAGATGGTCTCTAGCTTCCTGATCAATAGGTTACTGAGACGTACGGCTCTCTAACTATCCCAAAGTGCAAGCACTATTTGTTCCACAACAGTATAACAAAATACCCTACACCTTTACAGGCAATAACGTAGTTACAAAATGACATTTCAGCCCCTCAACTACACAGAAATTACAGCAGAACGTATCAGTGGCGTAGCACCGAATCGACTGATTCGGCCCCTAGATCGATTCTTCGGAAATGAGGAGGAGCTATTCGGTACTTACCCTGCGGCTATACCTATAGATACGCCACTTAATCATGTCACAGATAATGTTGACGCCACACTGCGCATGCCTGGCATAGTCGGCTTGACATTAGCATATCCAAATCTGATTACATAAAATATTAAGTCTATCGAAGCTAAATCAAATGAAAAACTGGATACAAAGTGTGTTAATAACGTGTTAGAAAGATTTGATCCAGAACAAAAAACTCCACAATACCACCCTCTTTAGAATTAGGCATATCAAAGCAAATAACCATTGCAAAAATGCACCTGAAAGGTTATGTAGGCGCAAACATGGTTGCCGATCCAGATCCGTCGTCGCAGGTTTCTCGGAATTACAGTTCCTCCCGAATCTAAAACCATAAAATCTAAAACGGACTTCTTGAAGTTAGGTTTTCGGCCTATTGTTTTCGTGCTGTTTCTTCTTACAACCTACCTCCTTCCTTTCTTTGGACCTCGGAGGAATCTTTGATGACCAAACTCGCTCAAAGTAATGACCTGGACACAAGCTATATGCGGTTGCTTGTTTGTGGTCAAAGGGCACGTAGGGGTCACAGATATAAAAAAAAAATGCCAAATTTTTCAAACCTTCCTTGTGCTACATAATGCATGTAATAATCTGTCCTGATGGTATACGAATGAGAGTCAAATTACTGGGGGGGGCTGAAAAAGAGATGTAGTCCGGACGGAGCCATAGTCCGGACCTTGTCCCCATAGACGACAACGGAATCAAAGCGTGAAACTATGAGTTCCGGCGGACTATAAAAAGTACACTGGCATGTCGGCCGAGGAGATGGAAGTGGAGAGGAACGCGATGTTGATGTGTTGTGCACGTGTTTAGCATATCTGAGATTTTTGGACCAAGAATACACTAAAACTCCGGGTTGTTGGCATTTTTGAACTAAGCATTGCGTGTAAATGGTAAGTGATACCACCTTGTTAAAGTCGAAATCTGCCATTATGATGGAAATGAGCGGTGCGCGGTCCGTTCAAGTTAGGAAGGTTGACGATTAACTAGAATGAGCGACCCAAACATTACTATTCCGAGAGATCAACTATCAAAAAAAAAACTACTGAGCGACCGAAAATAATGGCCTCAGGGGTAGAAACTGTCTGAGCGGCAAGAATATAATAACCCCCCAAAATAGGACGTAGTCTGGAGTTTCTGAATTTAACCAGCCTCAGACTAAACTAGCTAAAAAGGCAATCTCCTCTAAAACTTATGTGAAACTAGAGTTGAGACCCGCATGAAAATCAGATATTCCTACCTCTTTCACGCAGGATTTTATCGATTAGACTCGCGGACTTTTCGAAATCATTCGTTGTGGCGTCATACTAAGTTAGCAGTAACGTAGGTGTTTGGTATCAATCGAAAAATGAGGAATCATAGCTAGAAATTGTTGCTATCAAAATCATACACATCGGGTATTTCCAAACGAATTCCCGAGAGGAGTAGGTGGTAACACTGCTCCTACATCCCCCATTCGGTAAAACCATGTTATAATAAAGGCTTCGTCTAGACGAGGGTTAAGTGTTTTCCGAGCCTCTGGTTTTTCAAATTCAAGCCATTTCAAACTGAAGTTCAAATGTGTGGTATTCAACTTATAATCATGGGCCATATTTTTAAAATACAGTCGAAAAGTTTTTACGCTGCAAAGAGGGCAACTTTGCTGGTCATTCACCGCATGAAACGTCCTGCTGTTGTTGTGCACTTATGTGTCTATGATGTCACAACCTATCCTGCAAAAGTGAAATTTCAGATGGTGAATTGTAATTAAAAAGCATATGTTTTTGGTCTAATTTAATATATGTATTCTCTGACAAGAAGGTTTGCTTTGAGACCAAACACAACACAAAATAAAACATTTAAGCAACATATTGGGATCTTTCCCCCCCATTCCTATTTAAAGCAGGACGCCTCCTATCCGGCAGCTGTTTCATTCAGAATGATTGCGTTCCGTGAACACATGTAAATCAAAGGCCTGTTTCCTAATTTCACATGTCAGCATTCGCCTTCAAGCTCTGTCGCACTGTGTCAACCACTGAACACGTGTCATAATTTCCATCTATCCCAGACAACCAATCGATATTTTGGACCAACTGACTCATGTCGCCCCATCGGATACCCTCCAGAACTAGTGCTATCTCTGCTTTGTGGAATATTTATCTTCTGACATGCAACTATTTTGCCTTCCCCAACCAAGACAAGGTCAATAACAGGACCATCGATGTCTCCGTCGACAAGGTTTCTGAGTGGTCCTGCGGAGTCCCCTAACGAAAGGATTCCAAGTATTTTTCCGTAATTGTGATTACTGACATCGACAACCAAGATTGTCCCTCTAGAGGTACCCATGTATAATATGTCGTCTGTAAGCTGAAAACAGAGCACGTACGACGGTACTTCATCTCTGTCTTCGTCAACTCTTTCTGCTCTTGAAACACCGTTGGCATCGTTTGCCTCGAGGCTGTTGTCGACAACTTCTATCGCTAGTATGTCGCCTATCTTTTCGTAACCACTCAATGCTAATCTCCGTACACATTGCCTTTTGGAAACATCGAACAGAACAATCTGATGAACAGATACACCAATGACGTAACACCACATAAACCCTGACTGGTGTATCATATACCTAACCGTTGCTGTTCTATCAGCAACCACGTCAATATTTTGAATCTCCAGCGCGCCAGAATCTTGTACTTCTTCCACCCCTGCTATTACGAGCGTATTGCCACAGGTAAACCAAAGCTCCGCATTGTCTGATACAATCTGCATATTGCAGCATGAAGCATCTTGCTGGTCACCCAGAGGCACAATTTGCTGGCGTAGTGGTTTCCATCCTCCACCGTGGTCTTCCACAAATACTTGGTATTTGTTGTGTTGATATCCAACAAAAAGACGACTCTTGTGAGCAGCAGCCTGATCTTTCGATTTCTGTAAGAAAGATTAATTTACTTCATTTCCTAATATTACATGTTCTTCATAATATTCCAATACAGAATGAATATACATGTATTATTAGGGGTGGGCAAATTACCATCTTTTTTTTAAACGAGTGGATTCTGTGACCATTTTGGTTGCCGAAAATGAATTTGGAAAGCTTTTTGGCCTAAGATGAATTCTTAGGTTGGTAAAATGACTTCAACGAAAATTACTTCATGAAATCAATAGGATATTTACATATTTCAGGCAAAACACAAAACGTGACTATATTTGTCATTGATTTTACCAGAAATTCCTCAAAAGGTGAGTTATAATAACAGCGTTTCAAGAAAATAAACCAAGTCATGCTCAAAGGCAGACAAAATTATTTTCAAATTATTTAATTGAGGCAAGGCCAATTCCATAATAATAACCAGATCTTATAAAGCAGTTTGAAAGGACAGTGTATTGTAAGGTTAAAACCTATTATACCATGTCAATACGGATAAGTGTATGAAGGTATTCATACCCAACAAGTATTATAACATAACATGAGACAATTGTTTACCATATTTCAAGGAGACGTGTATGGTGGCGCTATGAAGGATACACCATGAACTGGCTGCGGAAGGATCAAAAATCTTGGACTACTTTCTGCAGGGCATCTGTAAAAAGAATGCTTTAAAATGTCTGAAAATGCACTAGTTATATTAAGAAATGATTAAATCATGATTGACATGGTAGACTGGTATGTTTTTCTCAAACTAACGTGGGGCATTGGACAGTGAATTTGGAGGCCATTTACTCCGCGTCCATCAATTTCACATCGATTTGCAAATACTAGCTTTTTTTGCGACTATAGATAATCTTGGTTGCCGGCCTGATAATCGGGTGAGTTTGGGTGATTCGTACTAAAAAATTCTGTCATAAGTTTCAAAATGTGGTTTATTTGGCGTGATTTTATCTTGGACTGTTTGGGGTGCTATTATTGGGTGTATTTTCCCTTCTTGAGAGTTTTAAAATGGTAAGAAACATGACATGTCAAAGTGTCCATTTTTCCATAGACTACTGTGTAATAAGTTAGTTAGTGGTGTGGTAACCTGAAGGGCGTTAATGTAAAGCCTGTACCATGATTACTAACTGCCAGTATGTCACTTGTACTGGGGTGTTTGTGTTTGCATACCAAGTATGTGCCACTCTGTCCAATTTCCAACAAAGCCATAGAATAAAACAATTGGGACGTAAGGGGTGTTTTTTAGTGGCTTATGCATTCAGACAACAATGAAAATTATTCATGCGTATGGAAGGGACTCTACTACTTACTCCCCTGTTCAAGGTACATCAGCTGTTAATCAGATGGATTGTTCACTTTGGTGATAAAAGCATGAAATTTTCCACAGAAATCATGTGCCCATGAGCAATAATTTTTACGATATTTGCCCGTTGTGAACCTGTCCTAATCCGGCCTGGGGAGGGCGTTTTCAAAATTGCACCCAAAATGCCTAAAATGGGCAAAGTACACCTGAAAAGATGTCACTTTTTAATGATATTGATGTATTTTTGATTCAATCTTTTGTCATGGTATGTCTTCAGTTTCACGGATACATTCATAAGAGGGTGCTTTTCAAAATGGTCCGCCAAAATCCCATATTCTCAGCCAGAGAGTGGGCCCGTGTGAGTGCAAACTTCCAAAATCGTCTACACAATTGTCCCAAATGGTAATTTTTCACATCCAGACATGACTTCTTATTTCGCCATGGAATGCATCAATCCCATCATTGCCTAGGGAGACCACCCAAACCATCCAGTGACGTACCGAGGCAGTTGTCCAGAATGGGCAAAATTCCCTAAGTCGTTCGTCCCGCCAGAGGTGATTTGCCTGAACCTGACAAAAATGCTGACGAAACGTGCCAAAAATTGCCAAATTTTCATTAATTTTGTGCCAAACTTAACTTTGAAAATTGGTCTAAATTCCCATAAGAAGAGGATAAATACATGATTTTGTCCTATCGACACACTTTTTAGAATCGAGCCATTTCTCCACCCCCCCTGCCCCCGCCGTTGCGGGTACAGCCACTGAACAACCATCGATGAAGTTCATCAACATCCAGAAAATGCGTCAAAGGTGTCCTTTTTCACCATAGAGTACTTCACGCACGGGATGCCATTAAGGTTTCATTTCTTTAAATATGTAACCCACCCATTTAATCCTTCCCTAGGCCTACATGTCAGTGTTTAGGGGTGCATATTTCCATAGTGGTCATTTGACTCATTTCTCTGTTAGCGTAACAAACAAACAACAAATGATAAACAGTGGTTTAAGTGTTATTATCTCAGGATTATTGACTGGTGCAGTGCATTTTGGTAGTAAATGGCTACAAGCAGGTCTTCCTGTGTTTAGATGTCCCATTTAGTGTCATGCATCAGTAACAGTTAAAATTTCAGAATTTACTATCAGATATTAGTAGGGCAATCTTTTTTGCAACAGGAGGGTGAAAGGGTCTCCTTTTTACTGAATAGGTCAGTGTTTTGGGTGGAAAATGAAGTGTGTCAGCTCCTATGACAACCATGTAGTGGATCTTAGTGCACTAGAGGCCCGGGCAGCATTGGTCCTAGCTACATTTTGAACAGGATGACTTCTGCATGCGATCACCAGTAGACCAAGCGCTTTTACTTACAACAGAGCAGCAAGGACAGCTTGGAGGCAATGAGAAGGGTGGCCTGTCCTTGCACAGATGACGGGCGCAAGCAATATAGCAACTCCCCAAATCACAAAATTTACAGCAAATACTAGTGTGCAAACCACAAACAATTTTGTGCTTTGATATGGGTCGTCGTGGGCGGGGGTACTGTGGACTATGACTCAATACCTGGGGGGGGGTGGTCGGGTCGTCCTTGTCCCGTTCTTTCTACAAAAACTCAGAAAGACACCTTACATGGAGTTGATTCTCAGCTCCAACGGTTTGGATAAGAAAATTTCCTTGACAACATATAAAAAAATCACATTTTTTTGTCAATATTCACTTTCTGTTAAACCAATGGCATCTCCTAAATGGATTTTCTTCGCCGCCCTCCCTGTGGCCTTGTTGACATTACCATTGCATATGACACAGTCTAGGGCATCGAGGCCGCAATCAAGCTTACTTGGGGTTACTGTTCAGATCATGCCTGCAGACTATCAAATTTCAAGAAATGGTGGTTCCCAGGACTCTCCACGAGCGTCCACTCTGCTGTGCATTTTGTTCATCGCTGACCTTACAGCTCCAATTTCAAGGAAATTTGGTTGTGTAGATGATCATCAATGCTGAAACACAACCGAGCGTAAAGTATAACTCTAAAGCTTTTCTCAGCTAGGCCATAAACACTTTGGTAAAGTGCCAAGGCCAGTGGCACATATAGTTGAGCAAATTAAAGAGTTTCAACAGCCTTCATCATCAGGGAAGCTAGACGTGAGCGAGATGGAGCTAGATTATATTCAGCAACATAAACTTGATGTTCAACCTACTATGAGCTGGGAGTAAAGCTTGACAGGGTCATTCTCCTTTTCATCAACAACCTGACAGTACACCGGTGGTAAAATCACTGTGCGCAGCAAGTGCATCAAATATCCGTACAGTGTATTCCCAAATAGAACACAGACCCCTTGGCAAGACCTTGGTTCCTACACCAGTTGAAGCTTCCTCTAGGTCTTGCAGAGCATACTAACCTATAATCTTATAAGACAAGCATACCTAACAGAGGCATGGAACTTAGAGCCAAATTAAATCCTATCCCCACATCACATCATCAACAGATATCATTGTCAGTCTCACCTAAACTCAAGACCCACTGCTCCCTCCCTTGAAAGGAAATTGTTTCATCTCTCCTACCAAATGAGACTATTATGCTCACTGGCCAAGAGGTTGTCAAATGAGAAAAGGTTTTCGACATTCCTTTCCTTTTTTTATTGCTTGAAGTGAACAAAACATACCTTTTATAGTCATGACAAAACGTTAATGAAGGACAAAGTATTCTAAATAAAAAGAGTTAGACCATTCAATGATGTCAAAGCAAAGTTATCTTGTTCTTGGAACTGATCTGTCCAACAGTGCTTGCTGGGAAGACTTTTCACAGCAGGTTATCACTATGGATGAAGTATTAGTCACCTGCTTGGGTTTTCTGGATGGGGGTTAAGCAAGTGGTCCTGCAAATTGACACACTTACCACTGGTGCTCTGACATATGACTTATGCAGCAACATACTCTTAAGGTCCAATGGGCACTGCTTGTATGCATTCTTCACAGTGCGGTAATTGCGGCAACTTGGCGTCTGTGTGCCCAGGACGCACTTTTGAGTATGGATAGGGCATATTTCTCATCTATGCCGATAATCTTTACAAGCCTTTTTTTCTAGATATTATGCTATGGATACCACAGATGTGGGCTGCCTCCAGGCCAAAATGGATGGGTCTGATCTGACAGCCCAACCTGTTAGTACAGAGTGAACACCATTCAGCTTTCTCCAAATGCCCCTCTATTCCCCCTGCCAAATGGCGGCGAGGTCTTGCAAAAAATGAAGGATTGTCTTTTCCACATCACCTTGAATATCTCCCCCCCCATTTTGAAGGTGTCACATTCGAGATGGGACAGATTGCGGTGCTTCCCTCTGAATGACTATCAAATTCAAGATCAGAACTTCTAAATGATGTTGTTGGAATATTAAGCCACGCTCATCAATATGTAAATTGATCTCATGTATAAATATAAGTAAAGAATCGGCTGTCTCTTTGAAGTGCCCTCAGTTACTCTTGCAAAAAAGACGCATCTACTATGTGCCTTTGTAGGCTTACTGATGTCAAGGAATGTTTTCTCATTTGATACTGATTCATGCTTTGCTTCACTGATACATTTTTCTAAAAACACTTCCTGTCATCCTTATAACTTTCCTTTGTCCGGTCAAAGCAAAGATATGAGGCCCTTAAGAAGGATGACATTCTTGTAAGTTACAGAAAAAAAGGTGGTTATTTTTACATTCTTTCGTAAATGTTGTACATAACAAGCAGTGCTCAATTTTTGCTAAGGAACGCAGATGGAAGTTAGAGCCTGTTTACTACATCCGTCATAGGTTTTTTTGCACAGAGTATATCTTTTTTGCTTTTCGCAGAATGGCTCAGATGATCTTGAAATATGAAATCTCACCAATCAAACAAGTTTCAGCTCATAACGTTTAAGAGAATCCCTTTATTTATGGGATGTTTGGCGCCATTTTGAAAGCGTCCTCTCCTGGCAAACCTGGACAACCAGAGATTTGGCATATCTGAAAAATGTTAGTCTTAGAGCCTGACAAATGTGGAAAATTTTGTCCTTTTATCACAAATTGCACAATTCATCATATATAGAGCGCTTACAGCTTAACTAAAAGAAAATTTTCTTTATTCTCAGACATCACTTGGTTTTCTGAAACTTATTTTTTTAGGAAAGCAAAACAATATTTCGAAGCATATGTGCTAGTATGTAAGATGTCCAGGCCATGAGAATGAACTTTTCGGGAAAAATGTAAAGCGGAAAAACTCGTGAAATCCATCCACAAATACCTGAAATCATGCGTCAAAATAAATGAAAACGCATAAAGTCGCCCCCCCCCCAAAATGAATTCAGTTTTTAACTGCAGATTCTCACGCCCTGATGTCCACTGTTTTTGTTTTGTGACAGATTTTGGTAAGAGACTTAACTCGTCCCGGTGTAAAGGTGGAACATGCCTCTCTTTGTGAACTCACTCGCATGAACTTCAGTTTGTGGCCCGTACCACTTTCCGGGAGGGAGGAATTGACACATCAAGTGGGAACTTATGCATGTACCAAAAAGTTGACTGTGCTTTATTCATAGGAGGGACTTCCATTTGTCAACCACAATATTTTGCATTACCCCTTTTACAAATAGTTTCTAACAGGCTATACTACTTCATGTCAAGGCCTTCAGTAACGGCACACTGCTGATAATTAGAGATGACTGTTTAGTGGTGCTCCTCTTCGAGACATTGTTTGGAGTTCAAATGGCGCACCCACAAATAAACGCTCCATTAAAATACACGTAAAATGTACCACATCCTCTCCCGCTGATTTGCACCCCGCGTGACAATATTTTGAATGTTTTTGATCTATCTTTCAAAGAATTTGCAATCTTAGTCCTAGATTTTAAGAAAAAGGCCTATGAAACCGCACCACTATTTTGAGCAGACGTTACGCCTCTTAGCCGCTTTCGACCAGGGCCGTAAGTCCGAGGGGCCTAGTTTCTACACAGAATCGAATTTCAAATTTTTTGATAATATCACCGATATCAAGCTATACTCTTTCACTTTATATAATATAACCACCCTCCCCACTGGATACTGGTCCCCAAAGGACTGCAAAAATATCCTCACAAACGTTTTCCTTATTTTATTAACCGGAACTACCTAGCCATTCCCCAAATGTGGAGTGATTTTTTGTGTGGTGCGCCCCTTGTATTGGGTGAAATTTTAAGATAGTGAACATGTGCCAATCACCAGTGGGATTTTGATATTTTTATGATAATTACTCCTAGCTATTCTTCAAGTAGTGGTTAAATTTTTACAGCTTCATATTTATAGAACCCATTTTTATAAATGGACCTCAAACATTTACAATGCTAATGGCCTAAGAAGCCACTCGTTTTGAATGAAATTTCCGAAAAAATTTCCATTTATGCCCAACCCTAGTATTATAGAAATTGGATTATTATTGTTTCGCTGTATTACCGTCTAATATTGGTAAAATAAAAATAATTTCTCAGTAAACCATTAGCTCTGACTCATTAGCAACTAATTGTTAGTCAATGAAAAACTCGTACAGAAAATTGTAGAGCAAATTACCTTTTCTAATGGATTGGTAGCAAAGTGACTCCACCTGGGACCTCAGATTTCAACTCTGCGTGTAAATGGATGGGGGGTCGTAGCAGCATTGCTCCATGAGTGTTTGTAATGTGAATTCCATGAAACTATAGAGTACAACCAACGCAAGATTGTAAATGTACAAACTGAAAAGTGCTGACGGTGATGACGAAGAAAAAGATTATTATTTTTATTTCCTAGTAAATCGGCCCTACCGCGACCCCCCCCCCCCCCTAA
The DNA here is from genome assembly GCA_023653785.1 of Ophioderma brevispina. Taxonomy (NCBI): domain Eukaryota; kingdom Metazoa; phylum Echinodermata; class Ophiuroidea; order Amphilepidida; family Ophiodermatidae; genus Ophioderma; species Ophioderma brevispina. The sequence continues at coordinate 38,437 of JAMKCH010085607.1, forward strand.
TGGAAGTCCGCTGAGAATCGGTTTGAAAAATAATACAACTATAGCCATTTTTAGCTAATGTGCATACAAACATGCAGGTAAACAATTATAGTAACATTGAAAATAATAAACCCTTTATGTGCTGAAACACAGGATTTCGTCGTGAACCGTGAAACGTTCGTCGTGACCCGCCCCCCCCCCCCCTTGGGCCCGAAATCATAAAAACCTTTCTAAGCCTAGTTGGCAACTAAAATTGGACTTAGTTGCCAACTAAGCCTAGGTGATTACTAGTTTGAAATCATAAAACCCTTAATGCATTCTAAGAATCTGGCTAATTTTCTAAATTTTAAGTTGATTCCAGAGAGCAAACTCTAACTCACTAGTGTGACAACTAAATCAGTGAAGAAAAACAAAAATATTATTATTATTATTTCTGTAAAATTTTACAAGACATTAACACTGAAGTTTTTGCTACAAATTATTGATTTATCGTTATGTGAAATTTATTACTACAATATATATAATTTGATAAAAAAAGAGTAAAGTGTGTCTTCAATTCATTTGCATAACATAATGCGTAATAGGCATCAGTGAATGAAAAGGGGAAAGGAAAGGAGGAACTTGTGTAAATACAGGCTCCAAAATAATGCTTATATGTTGAAATGAAAATAAATCAGCAAACCTTACTGAAAGAATTTAAAATTTCTTTGTAATGTCTGCTGTTCATAATTTAAAAATTGTTCTTTGTTTACTAAAGTTTACTAAAGTATATATACTGTTTGCTTACAGTCCCATATGAGCTTTATGAGAACTTTACATTTTGAGTAATGAATAGATTTGATTATGTAAAATATTAAACATCACATTTCTCAAAAGCATATACAGCAGAATTAAGAATTCTTTAATATTTCTTTCTCTATGAGTTACGAACGTCCCGTCTGTTTGTCACCTCTCGATATATAGTATAGGTTTGTTCATCAATTTACAGGCCTATATATACGAAGCTACTACTTCAAGGGTAGCCCTTCAAAAGCATTCGTCCGTGCTGGGCGCGACATTTTGAAGATTGCACGGAATAATTATTAGTTTGGGTGCTTGTATACACACATAATGTCCATTTCTAATACAAACAATCCCGCAAAATATCAGTTGTTGGATGGTTGGTTTGCTATTGGGTGTTAAATTTTTGTCCTACCCATGGCCACACAACGACTGAAATGACACATCAGTCATCTTGATTTAAATAACCGCCTCAATGAATACATCTTTCACCGAAGCGCGCCTTAGCACCTATTACGAGTGAGTATCTGAGCACAATGATAATGGTAAACTATTATTACACCTGGCCACCTCTCACAACAATACATCAATTTGGTATCACTACCGTTAGTGTCATATGCAAGCGGCACCCACAGTATGTGGAAGAAGCGGAGGCAGCCATTGCTTTTCTAATTGTGGTACTCTATGTGTTTTCTTTGGTGGTCGTCAAAACATGCGAGACGATCGAATATCTAAAGATGACGTGACGTTTGCCCCCCCCCCCCCCTTTTTCTTTATCTATATGAACCTCTTTGACTACAGTTTATACTTGGTGCATCAGTTTGATCATTGTTCACAGGTGATCAAAGCAAGTTAATGCTGCTGAGATGAACAGACTCAACACAAAAGGGTAGTATTGAATTTACATTCCCCACACTGCCACCAAGGAGGCCATTCCGCCCGAAAGACCCAATTCGTAGACAAAGATTGAGCTAGGTTGGCAACTAGATTTTTCCTAGTATGTAACTATTAAGCATGTCTTAGTAAGGTTTTAATGAATTTCAATTTAGTTGTCGACTCCGTAATTTTGCATACTAGGGATTTTAGAATCTTAACAGGCCTTAGTTGCCACTCACTATCAGGTGTTATGAATTTGGGCCCATGCACATTACATTAACTTGTCCTATGCATTTATGAAACAGATTAAACTACTGGAATACACAAAATGTTGATATTGACAGTATTATTTTATTATCATCCCTCGAAGCCAATGAATGTGCAACGCGGTCCCATTGACATGGACATATTTGATACTAATATATTCGGGTAAGTGCCCTTCGTGTGAGGCGTCTTGCTCAATGGCTGTTTCAAGCCAGCTAGAATCGTAATTGGGTATACATCACGCCTTTTTTTGCGATCCCGTTAGACCAGATACAAGTATGTGCTGCAAAAGTCCAATATTTAAAGCTACTAATTTCAAATGTGTTATAACCTTAGAAATTAACCAAATCAATACCAACCTCGTATAAACGGGGTCTTTAAATAACCATTCGAAATGAGCTAAATGGAATTCATTACTTTTTTGGCCGCATCAAATGTCGATGAGAGGTTGCGACGATTCAATATCGCCTACGTTTTATGCGTTTAATTTACCACTGGCATTTTAATATACAGAAAAGTGATTTTGAATTGAATAGACTCGACCAATTGAACCTCCTCTAATATCATCAATATTTCATCTAATCTTTCATTCACGAAGTGTTTTCCTGACATTTTATTTTATAAAATGATTACGCGTCACATAACGGACGTATTTGCAACGTCGTGTTTGTTTTCACACGTTTGAAATTGCTAGTTTTTTTCGCACCTAGTGACGTATTTTATTTTTTTTATTTTTTTTACCTTTTACAAGATAAACGTACTTTAAGCGTGATGCGTGTAAATGCAAAAATATGCAATTTTTTCACCCAGGTTTTAATTGAAATGTAATGTTTTATTAGTCTAACAAATTAAGATCGCAAAATCTTCAAAGTCTTTTCCTCGAATGCTATTTGCAATTACGTCCTCTGTGATGCGGCCGACGAGTTTATATTGTTTCTATTGATAAATTGTGTCATCACCCCCCGTTTCACGTCATAATGACGTGACAATCCCAGCAACCCCAAAATTGTTTTATACTCAATTTTTTATACAACCTTGAGTGCGTTTTTGCTGTATATGAACGAAAATACAATTGTTTTATACTAAATTTTTATACAAACACTTGAGTGCGTTTTTGCTGTATATGAACGAAAATACTCGTTCTGAAACGAACGTTTTGGCCATCCAGGAAAAAGGCGGTAGGAGTCAATTTCATTTATTTAAACGGCGCAAAAGATGGTGGTGCAATTAGGTGAAGCCATTTGGTCGTTTGTTTGATTTTTTTTCCCTTAGATTAATTGCAGTAGGCACAAGAAGAAGAACAACAACAACAACAATAACATCAAAAATCGCTGTTTTAGACTATGATTAAGAACCCCTTGCCAACACCAAATTCTTACTTTGTCATTTCCATCTTCAACATTCATCCCAATCACAATAGTATCTTGATGAGGAATAACTCGCCGAAAACAAAGCAGACTGGCATCAAGCAGACTTTTAACGACCTCTTTTTCTGCAGGTCGATCCCGTGGTTGATCTTTCCAACATTTCTCCATCAGGCTTTTTAGGCTTGGTATTGTGGAAATAAATGTGTAACCACAGAATTTGAAATCTGGTCGGTCTCCTCTCAATGTTGCGGCCGTTCGTTCACTTCTTTCTAGATCTTCATAGGGCCAGGTTCCAGTTAAAAGGTGATACATAACCATTCCAAAGGAGAACCAATCAGCCTGTTCAATATAAAAATCATTGTTTATAATAATTGACAAGCCACGTGGCTGTGATCATCTGCAACAATTTGAAGTAAAACGAACAGTTACCAAAAGTGTAATTTGTAAGATTTACAAACAAGATGGTGGTTTGTGAACGAGCGTCTAATGTGTGTATTTGTGTGTGTTTGTGTGTGTGTGTGTGTGTATAGATACACATAAAATCGAGGGCACACACCTCGTCGGTCGCGTCACATAGTGACGTATCCGACATTTTGGACTTTTTGGAGAAATTTTGCATATACGTTTGTTTTGTACTATTCTACATATTCAACAAATTTTAAACCTCAAAGTGGCTTAGTTAGTAAAATATTAATTAACTAATTATGACGTATTTATAAAACGTTAAATTGCCCGCATCACATAACGACGTATTTGTCGAAAATCTATACTGCGCAGGCCCATAGCATCGTATCTGCATTTTGGAGTATTCGCCGGGTCACATAGTGACGTATTTGTGCGACGTATTTTTCAGTTCACGGTAGATTTGCCATTTTGTCGTCATCACGGTATATTTGGCATTTTGTCGTTTTCACATCTGACGTAAAATTTGCACAACACTCACTAATGACGTATTTGCACGACGTACTTGTTTATTTACACGTTGAAAATGCTATTTTGTCGTTTTCACATAGTGACGTATTTGATATTTAACATTTTTTTTTTTCGTCATATCTAAATAAATCTGAAGCTGATTAGTTAAATATCTTTGAAATTTAACTTATTAATTTAAAAAAAGAAAAATTTTAATTGAAATATTGTTTTATTACGGTTGGGGCAAATTACAATCGCAAAATCCTCAAATAAGCCTTCAAAGCCGTTTTTCTTTTTCTCTTCTTCCTCTCGAAATGCGTATTTTTGCAAGTACTTCCAGTATGTGACGACCTGACTTTTTTCGCTACAACACCGAAGTCACCCGTCTTTAGGGAAGCAAGCGCCATATATCACATTGTTCCGTAAAACATTTAACCGAAAGGGATACCAAGCAAGCAAAAATACTTCTATAACCACTCTTGAACTATAATCGAAAAGAATCTCGTCTATTACTTACAATCCCCCTGCACCAATTAAAAACACGAAACATTTTCCAGAACAAGAAGTCGCTCCAATATTTTTTGCTTTCTCGAATGCTTATCCCAATGTGTTAAGATTACATCTGAGTGAATAGCCGAATACGCGCCGTCTTTATGTAATACGATGATGATTTAGTTTTATTCTGTCTGCACGACAGAAACTCAAAGCATGTTTTCTATGGTACTATTAAGATAACAGGTAAGTTTAAAACAAGGTTTGCGTTTCTTGTACTTTGTTTGTCCATAACCCTTCCAAACGTTCTTCGGTAGGTGGTCTACAACCGATCTAGTCAATTGAAGAATTTGTATCCTAAAAATCTCCTGCACTTTAATTTAATGAGATGAAGAACGATTTAACCAGGCCCCAATTGATGGACTTCACATTACAATTCAGGAATTAATCGTACTAATCTGAATAACCATTTCTGTATCTGGACAAATATTAAACACATTATCACATGTAAGATCCTCTAAATGTCGTTATTCAAAGTCTTTGTGTTAAAGTTAGTCGAGGACTGATTATTATGATTTTCCTGGTTCTATGTATAAAAATATTTCAAGTGAGAAAATACGAATTCGTAAGTATAACAAATAAAGTCTATACTCATATACCTTTTTGTCAAAAATGTCATGCTTTCAGAATTTCGGAGCACAGAATCCCTGGAGGCCAGCATCTCCACACCCACCGGACCTATCATCTGGTCTCGAATACCACTATCGGCAGTTGACATTTTGATAATGTCATCGGCGTCCAGTGAAAACACTAAAGCATTGTCCGTCGTCAGATCGCAATAAATCAAATCCTTGCTGTGTAGATATACTGCAGAAGCCATCTGAAATTAGAGTGCATAGATCAAACTCATTATTACAAAGGTCCACAGATTAACCCCTCTTCTACCCTGAGCCATTTTTTTGTAACAAAACTCCCTAAGGGGGGGGTGTACCACCCCCGTGATTTTCGTTACGGAAACAAACCCCGATTCCTGTAAATTTGGTCACCAATATAGCTTAGTTTCTCTTTCCATGGTACCAAAAGAAGTTAACATCCCCATTATACGTCCAGCATGACGTCATGATGTTGTGCGGACGTACGAACATAACTGATATAGGGTGGCAAATTATTATTTCGCAATTTTAGCGACTCAAACACTTTATTATACGCTCTAAATGCTACATTATATAAAACTGAGTCATTTCCTTCCCATCAAGTAAGTCAAAAACCACATTAAAATCTGATTTTCCCTATCTGTTTTTTCACTGTGGTGTCTATGGAAATGGCAGTTTTGGCTGATATGCGAACTTTGAATTGACGTCCTTGGTGACGTAATGCTATGCATGTTGGTACTCATTTTGGTATCAATTGACAGAGGAGGACCAGCTATTATGGTACCAAAATCAAGTGTCTGGATGTTCCTGTGTTGTGTTTAGGCATGTTGGTACTCTCTCCTCCGGAGGGGGGGGGGGGTGGTTAACCAACCCCCCCCCATCCATCACTTTGGGATCACCCTGTATCTTACCTATACCCCGGTGGATGTTTGTTTTTGGATTAAAAGAAGCGGAACAGGTCAATTGAAAATTACAGACATTTAATAATTTAGCACCAAAAGGGGGTTTTTTAGGCAAGCCGGGGAAAAAACCTGAAATGGGAGGGGGGGGGGTGGGTAGAGCGCGGGTTAGATGTGGGATTATAATTGCATTAATTGAGATCATATTTTTTTATGTTTAACAACGTTAGTTTTGCTTTTTTGTCTAGTTTCGAAATGTACGCGCGTGTTATAATTAAAAGAAGTTTTTCAAGTGACAGTATCGTATAAAATTATTTTTAAAAATATATTAAAATATTCAACCTTTATCTTGTGTATATGTACTTCAATAACCTATTTACTATAGACCGCCATATTTTTTAGCATAACGGCATCCGATAACGGGGTGTGCTGAATCTCGAAATGGCTACTTAGGGCCATTTTTTTCTTTTTTCTCTATACAAACCAGTAATAAACACACAATCTCCGGTCTTTATGCATTAGTTTGTTATCGCGCTTCTACTTTGAATGTTGTGAACAATTAGCGACCCTGGTCACTAGTGACCCTGATGAATTCATCAGACTTGTATGTTACGGAATAAAATGCAGAATTATGCAGTTTATTCCGTACTCTGATGAATTCATCATGGTCACTAGTGCACTCCAGGGTCACTATTGGCACAACCCCTTTGGAAATGGAATACGGGAATTTATATAGTTAAAAATGTATGATCAAAGTGTCATTTTAAAAATGCTAATTCGGACGCCTCGCTCACGGACATAAGCCCGGAAGTTATAAAACTTGTTTTCAATTGGTATTGAATTCTTAAATAAATTGCCTTATATCTCACTTTAATCGAGCACACCTATATATTACGTGTGATTTGCGGCGCAATTCGGTTCTGACCTGACTATAACACCTACTGCGGACTTACCGCTTACCTAAATGTGTATTAAATGTCCAGGTTAATCACGGCAACGATTACGCTAACCTCTTGCGTTGCAAATTCAAAATGGCGATATTTTCATCAGGAGACGGCACCGTATGACTCAGAATAGGCAACAGAACATTGGTAAAGAACATTGACAGACGCCTTGGTTTGGGTTTTTTTCGTTGATGAAGTTGTTGGTTTTGTTTTGCTGTATGCCTTTTCTCTTTCTTTCTTTTGTAAACAACCTGTACGACAATCTTGATGTTAATGACCGGTATAGTACTGTATCATATAAGGTTGTCCTCGCCTTCATGGCGAAGCTTAAAATCTGAAATCTTCTCTCCAGAACAGAAGATAGATCACCTTCAGGAGCAAAGTCCATCGCAAATGCCAGTTTCTGGATACAGGTCCACTTCATTTCTACATAGTGTCATGTTTCAATAGAGAACATCATGGCTACCTCGCTTCGGAATTGTCCAAGCTTTCAACCAGCTCGAAAGTGTCCAAACCTATCCAGGGAAGTTGCCTTTAGGGGGAATTAGAGACATATTATGTCATTAGTAGAATACACATTTTTTTTCCTCAATGCGATTTTGACACAGTTGTATTGCAGGGAACAAAACCACTGAAAGTATTTTGCTCAACAATATTCCTCTTGGACCATTGTTATAAAGTCAGTGTGCAACACCTAATAGAAGTGGTGATCATTAGGAGATCCAGATGGCGATGGAGAGCAAATTAAAGACAGAGGGTGAATCTACTCCTAGGACAGACAGGAGAGAGAGAGAGAGGACACAGAGACGTGCGAGACAGAATGTTACAGGTACAACTCGGGACAAAGGGAGAGACAGGTTCACAGAGGCAATGGGACGAAGGTGTAACGGAAGACGCAGGACAATTGGATATACTGTTATAAGAAAAAAAAAGAATAGAGCGGACAGGACGCCAGGGAGAGATGACGTGAAGAGATAATCTGAGGCAATAGGAACAAAAGATACAGCAAACGAGGAGCGGTCGAATACCAGCGAAAGATACACGGAAGAGCGTTAGTTAGCGAGGTTAGTAAAAACATAGCAAGGCAAAGAAACGAAAGATACATGGAAAGATATTAAGAAGCAATAGGAGCGAAAGACATATGGAAAGATATAGAGAGACAAAGAGAGCGAAGTTACAAGGAAACACATACGGAGAAGGGGCAGCGAAAGATCCAAGGAGAGGGAGCGAAAGGTGCAAGCACAGACATACGCAATGGGGATGAACAGATAATAAAGACGGGGCGAGGGAAGCGAAATATATTAGGGGAGACCATAGAGAGGCAATAGGAGCGAAAGATACATGAAGAGATATTGGAAAGAGAGCGAAAGCTACACGGAAGAGACATTAGAGAGGCATAGAGGCTAAAGATTATATGAGACAAGTCATAAAGAGGCAATAGACAAGCGAAGATAATGAAGAGATATAGAGAGGCAAATAAAGTGAAAAATACATGAAGAGAGGGAGAGACACAGAGAGGTAGGGGAAAAAGAAGTTTGTTAGGTTTGAACCAGAGGGTGTATTGAATCAATCCCAAGATGCATAGCAATGTGCCTATACAGTACTGTACTAAACAATGTCAGTACTTAGAGATAAAAAGTGTTACATAATCATGCTAAAATATTACTAACGCTTTGTGGGCTAAAATGAGCGTTAAAGTTGGGGTTTTATGTGTTAAGAATAGGATTTTTATTAGATCACATGACCCTATTGAGGTGAAATTTCCCAATACTGGTGCATTGTGGGATCGACTCAAAACACGAACTCAATCGGAGTATAATTAAGACAGTGATTTTTTCAAATGTATGATGCATTTTACAGTATACCTCCTGAGTGACGAGTCTAATCGGTGCTAGGGTCTTGACAGCTACATTTTCTCCATTATGGTTTGCTTTGAATACTTCCCCAAAACCACCTTTGCCGAGTTGATTTTCAGGAGTAAACTTCACACTAGCAAGTTGCTCACCGGCAAAAACATCTACCTGAATGTTGTAATGGAAATATTAAAGCCAGGAAACGTTTTTTTTTTTACTCAGTGCAAGTGCAATTTGTAATTCCGTTAAAATTCCAACCCATTCTACCTTTTAGGCATTTTCTATACATTTTAATCTCTCATGCTATTTTTATTTAATTTTAGTACTTTCGACGGCTGTTTATCACAAGCATAATTGTGAATCCCTTGTCTCTAAAGTAAACAAAAGTAGGTTGCCTGAACCACGGTAAAATCCATAGGACATTCGATTGAATGTGTATTCAATTGTGGAATAAAATAAAGATGATCTCCTGCTGGAGTTCCAGGGTATCGAATTGTGTCTTTAACTAGATAACATCCGCATGTTATCCAAATGCACCCTAAAGAAGTATTTCCCCCGACTAGAAAAATATCCAAAAACAACTATTTTTGTCTGTTTTTGCTTCCCCAAGCAAGTAAACAATGCATTGTAGTTTTGATGATTTTGATCTCTGCTTAATGTGAGTATTACATACCCTAAACACATACATCATGATTTCAGGGATTGTACTTTTAAAATTCGCGCTCAATCAGTAGGATAATGCTATAGAATGCTGTAGCTGTAGACTTAGTGTAAAACGTGAAAACGAAAGCGCTAGAGAATTCAGCAGCCTTAACAGAATAAAGTGCAGCATCACATGCAGTGTATTCCGTTGAGGCTGCCGAATTCACTAGCGCTTTAATTGGCTTCCGCTTCCGATTTTGCGTTTTACACTAAGCCTAGCACTTCTTACATGTCAGTACATCAGGTGCTAACTTGTGTTTGTTAACATTAATGTCACATCATCTATAAATGCCGGACATGTTCTAGCACAGTCGTTAAGGCCTTAGACTTCAAATCTTTGTAATGACCTTGGACTTCAAATCTTTGTAATGCGATCGATCGCCGGTTTGTAAATTGCGATGGGCTTTTTAGGTTGAATAAAATTCTGCGCCTGTTTAAAGCTATGTACCATTATTTAGCCGTTAATAAATTCAAAGATAAGTCAAATACCTGAAGATCGCTCAGAAAGACATCTGGTATCAGCGACTTGAGCTTCAATTGTTTGTTGCCCTGGCAAACAAACTCATCTTTAGCCTCGACTGTAGCTGCAACTGTAAGTTCGTCTACGTTTAAGTTGTGCAAGCAGGAAATACATTGAGGACACGGGACTAATCGCTGTACACCCGAATCATGATTATCAATGACCGGCTGTTGAAATTTTGATACAAGTCCTGTTAATAGAGGAAGATTTTCGTCAATATATTATCACACTACTTTTTTCGGTTAATATTTCCACGGCGCTAAAAATGATACATGATGTAATGAAATTATTTCATTTGCTTAAATACACTGTTGCTCATAAAGACCCAATCTTAAAAACGTATTTCTATTTGAACGACTCAGTAATCATATTAGCGTATGTGAATGATTACATAATGAGTCCCCACTACCCAGGTGAAGTGAATCCATGCATAATTGTGAATTACGTAACAATGCCTTTTGTTGGGAGCTATAAAATATCAGATTCTGTTGTTTGTTCCTTTTCCCTGCTCAAGCCGGTATGCAAGGAGCCCATTTTTCAGGAGTTGCTGTTTGTTACCTTTACAACAAAAACCTACGGCAAAGGGTTTCCCTAGGCTATGCCTCGTCCAACGGCATTGCCATACGACGCCTAAGATTACTCTTGCCTCACGACGGGAAGGGTACAACAAGCCACATTCGCTGAGTTTCCTCGGGAATAATCTCCGAGTACGGTCTGTAAAATACTTAGACATCATCGATAGGTGGGTCCTTGAGGCCACAAACAAATCTCAGCACAACCACGATGACTACCCGAGACGAGATGATCGCCGACCTCTTAATCTGTGCCGTAGACCCCGTAAAATGCCAACGATCCGTCCGTCATTTGTGGAGATGATACTAGGGATGCACCGTTTCCCCTCCAAACTGTAAACGGAGATTGCTTTAACAATGGTTACGAGCAAGACGAATGACCAAATTCCCTCGCCCAACCGTTTCACCACAGAGTTGATCGACTTCGGTGGGCTAGGGATGCAGAAGATTAACAGCTTCAGACACTGGTCGATATGTTGTGTTTTAATTGGCGAGACAGCGTACACAAATCCTTGACCATCAAGAGGAAGACAAAGGGTTTTCGCAGTGCGACTCATTCAGGAATCGGCTCAGTGATGGTAGCGGCTCATTGAGGTTTGGCCGTTGTTTCATTATGGAGGAAAACATCTCTTTAAAACGACAGTGTCACGCACGGTCACACACTCACGACGCCGCACACCTGGCCGCTGTAGTTGAGCCCATTTCTGAGGTATAGGGGTGGAGGCAGATCCATGGCTGCTTCTCCCCTGATTTGAACCCAATCGAGCATGTTGTGCCTTAGGAATTCCTTAGCCATCAACTACTGGACAATCTTCCTCAAATTCTACAGGAGTTAACTCAGACTCTGACTGATGAATGGGACGCTCTGCGCCATGGACATCATAAACAAACCTGTGGACAGTATGCAGCGACGTCTTGAAATCACTGATATTTGCTGTGGGGGGTGGGATTGGGCCATACCATTTTAGGATTTAAGATCATTCTCCATTGCATTACATGAAATGATATATAGTAATGAATTCAATCTATTAAAATGTAATTAAGGGCAGATTTGATAAATTGAATCTTATTTTTGATCGGTCCCCTAACTACATCCTACAGTAATTTAATTTTAATCCCTGAAATTTTAAAGTGCATCTCCATAATGGGGCTTTTTGTCTTATTACTGAGGTAATCTATATAGGAAAAATGATTAATTTTTAGACGTGTTAGTTTTAAGCCATTTTTCAATGATTTTGTTTACTTCATGAATCGCGTAACCCCTCGCTTCGTGTTATTTTGTAACCTATCACACAACACGTGACATCTAGCCGCATTTAGAGGAACAGGGAATTTGACAATTATGGGAATTGTGTATAGCAAAAGGTAAATCGAAATCTAATACCACACCTGGCATACCAATTGATTAAACTTTCGATATGATCCACTACAAGCCCATTTCCTTTCCTTGAATTCGGCAAATCGGCATAGATTCGAATACTGATGCCAGATTTCTTCTTGTCAAAGATGTGCTTCTCTCCTACTTGAATCCGTCCTGTCTCATGTATTGCTAAGATTCCTTCTTGCTTTGTAGATAAGGTTATTTAGTATCAGTTTTTTGGGCCAATGCCCTCCAAAAAAATGAATCTCTGGAAAAAAAAGTTTTAGGACATGGCCTGCTCAATAAATACCAGGCCTTGAAAGTCCTATATTTTATCACGTACAAAGCCATGGAACCGCTGTTATAGCGCCCCGCGCAGTATGGGGATAGCATAGTTATGATAATAACTTAGGTAGACTATAGTGAAAGTCTTATGTGTGATTAGTAACACATAACGGATAATTATAATCCAAAACTCGTGATTGTTCGTCATTTGAAAACAGACCAAAGAAAAGAGAAAACAAACTTATCAGATTAAACATACTTCTATCTTGGATTTAGATTGTATCTTCTTTAAATAGCGTAATTGAACCTGTAAATGTTAAAAAAAAAAAAAAAAAAAAAAAAAAAAAAAAACATTTGGACCACTCTTATCGGGTTCTCATCAGTCCACTAACATTTGAACACCGCCCTCAACATTGATGGACAGTCGGCCAAGCGTCAACCAGACGGGTGAGTTTCCCTCTCCCATTCAATTAATAGACTTTTCCCGAAATACTACCAATCCATAAAATGTCTCTTTCTAGTAATACCAATACCCCAAATCTCATCTCACACTCAGAAAATATATAGGAAATCAATATTTTTCTCTTACTCAGTCCTTTAAGAGCCCTAAAATTAAGGGACAATAAGGTTATGAGGTTCCATGTATAAGAAATAATTATGTTTAAAAGCAGGATGTAAACAAGTAATGACCTTCACTGGCATGCAGGCTGTTGGTGTTTATGGCAATATAGGATTATTGTTGTAGTAAAGTAAATGTTTACTTTCTAGTGGTAAAGCTATGAACAACAGTTTTAAATTATGAGCGATTTGTAGGGTGCAGAAAATGTCGGAATCCTTAAATTTATTTACATCATGAAATAGTTGGAAATGGTTTGAAGAGCTTTAAACGAGTATGTTCCGAGTCTATAAAGAAAGGTATTATAGTTATTGATATGATGCAACACTATCAAGACGCCATAAACATTGGAAATTGTTTTAAAAAAATGACTGATTGTGCCTTTAAAGACGATTATAAAATATATTATTTATGTTATATTATCTGTTATAACACAAACGAAGCTTTTTCTCTTAGAAAAATTTGCTTTCAGTTACATTTTTAAACTTAAAATAAAGGTATCACCCACGATATATCAGGCCATATAAGGCAGCTGCGATACCTTCAAACTCAATACAGTGTGAAATACTGTCGTGATATGCTAAAGTCCTCGGAATTCATGTAAATCTTTTAATTTTTAAAAATTTTAACTCAAATAGCAAGATTTGAGATGTAGTAGCAGCCTCAACACTCTCGGCCGACCCATATTTGATTATGTATGGCAATGGTATATCGCTACCTCTTGGTAAGATCCAGCTCTTTACAGAAACGGGAACCAGTGAAATTTGTAAATAAACAAAACTGTCCAGTCTCGAACGGGCTTACTTTGAATTGAAGTGAAGCTCGCAATCTGATTGGTGGATTGCGGTATAATTATGTCCACCAGAGATTTTGAACGTCAGTTTGATTTTGAAATTCATGAAGAGCGGATATGTTATCAAGGGACCTGTAATTTGAAATCTTCTTACCGTAATTTCCGGAATATAAGCCGCTCGGTAATCATAACTGGAATCAACAACGATGGGACGATTACTAAATATGGCGAAATTCATGCATTAAATCATGAACCAATAAGGACAACCTAATATACTGTGTGTGAACCGAGTATCTCTAACAAGTCTCCTACTTTCTGCCAGGCAACTCTGAACTGGAATAAACAATGATGGGACGATTACTAAATATGGCGAAATTCATGCATTAAATCATGAACCAATAAGGACAACCTAATATACTGTGTGTGAACCTGAGTTCTCTACCAATCTCCTAATTTCTGACAGTAACTCTGAACGGAATAACAATGATGGGACGATTACTAAATATGGCAAAATTCATGCATGACACATTTGCACCCAATAAGACAACCCCTTACAAAAAAAAGCTTTGTGTGAACTGGGTCTCTCTACCAATCTCCTAATTTCTGACAGGTACCTCTGACTGAATAAACAATGATGGGACGATTACTAAATATGGCGAATTCATGCATTAAATCAGAACCAATAGGACCCTAATATACTGGTGTTGTGAACATAGTTCTCGACCAAGTCTCGCTATCTTCTCTACAAGTCTCCTACTTTCTTCTGGAAGGAAAATCCTTGTTCTGACCGCTCGGAAAAAGTCTGTATTTCATCAGTACCTTGACAGATTCCCACGTGATAAAAGCAAGAGACTTCCACTTTCGTCGCTGGCGGTAAAACTGCTTCTTGCGCGATTTCTCCTTGTAGCTTGTCCTGTCTGCTTTAAACTCACAACAAGTCTTGAGACTAGACGAACCCAGAAGCCTGGGGGTGTATATGGTAATTGATAGTAACGTTGTAAGAAAGGCGAATTGTCATCGGGGAAGGTAGCAGCTGGTTTGTCTTTGGGTAGCTTTGCGGGAATCCAAAACCACTTTCTGTAAAAATTATCAAGTTGATAATATCAACCACGGTTTTGTTTGAACAGTTCCAACATTTATCAAGCATTATATACGCTCATATTACAAACGCTGCCAGATTAGCATACAGACAGACATACAGACACACACACACATACACACACACACATATATACATACATACACACCCACAAATAAGCGAGTTCGCGTATAAACACGCTCTTACGCCCTGTACACATGGAGACTCATCACCACATCTACTCACCCATATTACATTCACGCATAAGCATAAAAGGCCTCACATGGTGCCATGGTTCGGCTCTGTATGTGTGTGTGTGTGTGTGTGTGTGTGTGTGTGTGTTGTGAGCTTAATGTGTAGGTGGAGGATGATGCATTATGTGCATATCGGCGCGGATCTAGGGAGGGGGGCGGAGGGGCGCGCGCCTCCCTGTAATCTGCAAATTTGCAAAATCACCCATTTTGGACAGTTTCGGCCTCAGCCCCCCGGATAATTTTTTGAACGTTTTTTTTTCAAATCCTGGTCCGCCCCTGATATGTGTGTGTTCACGCGCGGCGTGTGTGTGTGTGTGGTAGTGTGTGTGTAGTGTGTTTGTGTTGTGTTGGTGTTGGTCGTGTTTGGGTGTATTTGTATATGCGTGTGTGTCCTCACCTGACCTTTTTTTCATCACTGGTCAGAGCAACTTCCCGACCTTCCCCCAATTGGATTATCTTCCATTCGGCGTTCTTAGACCTTTTCGAACCCACTTCTTTAGAGTTGCAAACAGCATGTACATCACGAAGCTGTAAATTGCCCGACCTAGTGACGCAATAACAGACGCACAAGCATATGGGATCGAAGATGTTAAGTTGACGGCCACTTCTGATTTTTACCGTCAGAATAGTTCCACTAGTACTAAGAAAGTCTAGGGCTAAAGAAAAATAGGCGAGTACAAGATAATTTCAAACAATCACGTTAAAATTGCCTTAGACAATGGAATTAGACTTAGAAATGGGTATGTGATATTTTCTACCTAATTTGACACTATACAATCCTGCTTACGCCCAGTAGCGTAATAGGCGGGGAGAGGTTGCCACCCCAGAGAGCTTTGACCGGGAAGAAAAAGCTTGAAAATCATGCTAAATCAGTCCTTTTTTAGCCTGCTTCCCATGAAATTTCCACCTCTACCTAGGAAAATCTGCCTCAAAACCACCTCCAAACGGGGAATTCTTCCTTAAAACCGGGAATTTTCTCCTCTCACAATTGACCCCATGTTACCCCCCCCCCCCTACTTACGCCACAAAATATTGCATTGGAAATAGATTGTACAATTGAATATTAATTTACCGACCCTCTTGGAGATATTCCTCGCTGTCAACGTCTTTTATTCTGTCTTTGTGCAGCAAGTTTTGAATATCTTCTCTCGCCAGGATGTACTTGTTTTTTTCTGGTTCTCACTTCTTCCAAAGATGTTTTTAACTGAATGAATGACCTCGGCACCTGGTATGAAGAGGTAGAGTAGAGGACTGTTAGGCGCATTTTGATTTTGGAGCCATTTTAACCACATTTTTTCCTTTTCTTTTATGAACTGAGAAAATTTGATTTTTAGAGAGAAATGAGATTCAAAATGTCATTTTAAAAAAATATATAAGTGATCCCAAATCGATATTTTTGTTTTATAAACTAATAATTTTACAGCAAAATATGCGCGGCTGTTTTGACTTACCATTTAGGGTGATTGAGGCAGTTCTGGGGAAATTCCTTTTTAAAAATAAAAATAATAACAACTAGACAGAGACACTGTGCCCTCTCCATGGGGCGTATGAAGAAGTCACAATAGACATCTTTCATGGAGATCTACAAGATGCACCGTTCAGATTTGCCATTTAACCCTGTTTTCAATTTTTTACACAGTAAATGTTTTTGACCCCTGTGCCCCCAAGATGACCTTTGACCTCAAACGGAGCACACCCCGTAGACACTAGATAGAGCTCATTCATATGACGTACAGCCGAGATGATTGCATGCAATATGTAGAACAAGATAAGTTTTGAAAATTTGACAATTTTGAAGCATTTCGACCTTTGATCCCCAAACCATAGGTCCTATGACAAGTTCACCATAAGCTTTTTTCATCTTTTATCATGGTCTACTTGATGATACATTTGAATTTGCCATTTGACTCCGTTTTGAAATTTTTACACACTTAAGATTTTTGCTCTTTGTGACCCTTAGGTGACCTTTGGCCCCAAACAAAGCACACCACATATAGCTTGGGTCAAGGTCATTACTCTGACCGATTTTGGTTATTAGAGGTCAAAGCGTTGAGGAGTTACGGTTGAAAGAAAGAAAGAAAGAAAGAAAGAAAGAAAGAAAGAAAGAAAGAAAGAAAGAAAGAAAGAAAGAAAGAAAGAAAGAAAGAAAGAAAGAAAGAAAGAGCAAGAAAACAAATCTGGCCAAATGGTGTTTGAAAAAAGGTAAAAAAACTGACAGGTCAAAGTTACAATTGAAAAATTAGAACTTTATTAGCAATTTATTTGGTGGTTTGCAACCATAAGCTGTACATGACGTTTCTTCAGCGGCGTAAATGTGTTTTTTTTTTTATTTTAGGGGATGAAGGTTGTTGCACCGAAACCCACTTGAGGACCACTTGAGGACCCCGAAAATATTTGACCATGTTATGCATCAATTGATTTCGTCTTCAACTTGGGAAATACCTTTCTGCCGACAACATTCTGTTGCAATTTGTTGGACGTATTCATCTTTGCATTCACCGCACACTGATAGATTGCTGATTTCAGCGCCTGTATCCCATCACTTGGGGTTCTCCTGCTGCCTGTAGAACTCCTGTTGCCTGCAGAACTCACCAGGTATAACTTGAAGCTTTCTGTTAGACGATTGCGAATTTCCACTTCTGTGAAATAAAAGTAGGTTCGAGTTTAAAACGGATGAGGATGTTCAGTTTGATTAACATGTGAGTGCGTGTGCCTTTCTCAAGACAACCAAAGTTCATAGCATCTATGCAGAGTTGACCAACTGACATTTTTTTAGTGTACAAGTCTATGGACATTGTGGGTTATCGGTTTGTATTAAAACGATGCATTTGCATCAAATCATTATGTACTTTGCCGCCATTCCTAACGGGATAAGCTAATGTGTATTATTTCACCCTGCACTGGCGACTTAGATTTTATGGGTGCTGCAACAAACTTTCACAGAATGCCCTTTCGAGCCTCTATTAAAACCCTTTCCCGGGACTTTGGGTCAGAAGTAGCCCAAATTGAATATCCAATTAATATTCATGAAAAGTTGTAGCGTGACCTTGAAAATCAGAACTCATTTTGGCCTAAAAACGAGTCATTTCAAAGTTTGATTCGATTGTACTGTTTCCCCTCCTTAAAAATACCGTCACGCACTCCCTGAGACTTCCTATATATTTTTTTCTAGATTTTTTCGAAATTCTTTTCATTCGTTTCAAGAATATATGCTAACCTTTGGCAAATCTGCCCACAAAACCCCAAAAGACAATAAAAATATATGGCATCTATACAAACTGATCGTGCCAAGTCCAAGATTTGTATCAAGTCTATACGCGCGTACGGAGTACAAGTAATTCACGGCTCGCTACAGATTTTCCTCAGTGAGAAGTGTGAAATTTATCGGGCAGTTGGACGTAGAAAACGTAGGATTTTTCGTATAAATTTCACATTTTGAAATCGTGGAAATATATTTTACGAATCTACAATAACCAGGGAACCTAGTCAACCAACGGGTTTGCCGATATGTGTGAAATTGAGACCAGGACAGCAGAAGACATATGATACAATTTACTGGATGTGTGAATACAGCGTGCATGCAGTGAACGGCTGTAGCTACAACGGCCATCAAAAACAAGCATGCCATGGCAGTATAGAGAGTAGCCTTTCGTGTGTAATGTGAGCTGTGTGGTGAACTCTACGATCTCATACAAGTGCCAGCGGGAAATTCAAATAAACCCTGGCATTTGTAAGATTTATAGTTTCGCTACTCATATACATCGATAGAGGAGACCCAGCTTTACACAGAAATCGTCATGAAAAGGGGCCAGGACTTCCGAGAAGAAGGTAAAAAAATAATAAAAATAATATGAAAAATACAGATTATCAATGTAATTATGCATCAAGCCGCTATCGATTTTCCCAAGGGTATTTCATAACTCCCATGGGTCCAGGGAAAGTATTACATGATCTTATTCTTTACCATAATTGTATGCCAGAAACGTCAACTGGTGTTTAAAAATCAGATTGTATGGTATTACGCATCTTAATACACTAGTTAAATCTGTGTATTTCGTTTTATAATTACACAACTTAAAATTTACCAATATAATTTGAATTACAATCCGTGCAAAGAGTCTATTTGCCAATTTTGTATTTATGATTTTTCTAGTATGCTAATGTTATTATAATAATGAAGTTACATTTAAAAAACCAAATGTTAAATAAATAGATTTTAAATGTTATCTGAATATTTGTTCATGTTTGTGGTGCCCCTGTTGGTGTAAGAGAGAAAGTCTGAATACCTGTAGGGCAAAAGCCCCTATACTTTGCATAAGACATTTCGGGTTTTTTTACTATAACTTTTGTTTCAAATTAAAATACCAACATTCTTGCTAATGCTACCAGCTGCATATTGTGACCGATTTAGATCAGGAAATGTTCTGCAAGTAATTTATTACCAGGTTTTATGTGGTCTGTCATAAAAAACTACTGTAATATTTTGCCTGCCAGAAAACAGAGGGCGTCCTGTCAACATGTGATATCATAGTAGCTATAGCAATTGTTAATATGGTCACCCTAACTTTACCTGTAGCTTCAGTCCTCACTCTGAAGTTATCTGAATGTGTAGCAACCAGTATCACCTCGCTTTGAGGCGCCTTTTGCTAAAAAGGAACACAATTAAGAAATCCTTGAAAAAATATGTAATGAATAAACGTTGCATAATAACATAAAAAACGTCTATCAAAATGAAGATTTTAAAGCGATCAAATTGACAATTTAAATCAAATTGATTGGGTACATATGGGAAAAATATCTCAAACATTGATCGAATGTGTAGGCCAAAGCTTTTAGAGTCTGAGTTTCAATAAGTTGTTTTTTTTTTTAAATAAAAAAAACATGTTCATATATTTAAGAGGCATCTTCAAAACCAACCAGAAAGAATCGGACGGACTTGGCGATGAGCAACATGGGCGGAGCTTTGATCTAAACCAAATCAAATTTCTTGCTAACATGATAAACCACGCCCCACTGAATAAGAATGTACCTTAATATCAGCCACCCAGTGCCTCAGATTGTCTACTGTGTTTGGACCATCACTGCCATCCCAAACCAACAAATACAAACATTTATCTGTATAAAGACAGGGCTGAATGGTCTCGTAAACGTCGCCTCCCTTCAAGTCCCATATGGTAAATAGTATCTTGTTACTATCGTCGCCAGCCTAACAAAACAAAACAAATACCACGCACATTTTAAAATGAAAGCATCATGTTATCATTTTGGTACCAAAAGTAACATTGTGTCAATGAACTTAATCAGTGAGAATAATAAATATTTTATTATTTTATAACAATAGTTTAAAGATATATTGAATTGTATGAATTAAACAAGACAACTGTTTGCTTCATCAACAACTTAAAAACAGATACAAAAACAAACAAACAAACACAAACAAAAGCGAATGAAAGAAGTCAAACTCGCTTTGCTAATGACATTCTAGCCTTGATGAAGGCTGTCTGCTAAGAACCGACAAACTTGTTATTTTTCACACTGTACTGCATAATTAACACGTATTTTAAACATTGTGTTTTCCGGTTTGAAATCAGTTCTTTAGCATTTTTAGAGCTACCCTGTCTAGAGAAAGATTAAATAGACAAACAAAAATTGGTACACTGCCTGGTGGTCTGGCTGGATCCAGGATCCTACTAGTCTAGGTATAAAACCACAAACGCCTGTTGTGGTCAGGTACAGTGGTTGTGCTATTCTCTGCCTGAGTTGAATTTATTTGGAACTCGCTAGTGGACGCATGGAACATAGGCCAGGTGAAATTGGAGACCTCAAATTAGGTGTTTAATAGAGTGAAATTTCGCCATTGTTTAGTTTTAGGGAGTAGTCTATAAGCTGCCATCATCAGATTTTCCGTTCGTTGCACCCAATTAGTGATTAATTTTCCCATATATCACCTTGAAGGGGACGTCCCCTGACTAGGATTTGGTATCTTTCCGCCCCGAAAAGCTGCACGTTGGCGTGTTCTGCCCATTTCAAAATGGCTGCCATTGTTTTATGTAAAACCGCCATTATAATTTCATTACAGATAGAAATTTTATCCACGACTACACGAAACCAAGTTTTTAACTGCCTAAAGGGTCCAAGATGGCCGCCGCAAGGAGGCATATTTTGTTAAATGAACTTAAAATGGCAAATTGTTCAAATAAGAACCTGGGTAATATTTTGGGAGCTCCAAAAAGAATTTATGGCATTTATATTTTACGTACAGGCTTGTTTTTAAAGATGGCGGTGATTGTTTTCGCTCTAAGGTACGTAAATCAGGAAGAAAAGCAGCCCTACCCATCTTTTCGACGTTATTAAACAACACTTTCTAATAATGACCCTAAATCATTTCCAAGATGTGAAAAATATTAAAGTGGGGTATTGACTTGTCCTAGAGAGTGCCGTTACTATAGCTGGTTACTAATTGGGCCATATAACGTAGTTTAAACTGACTCTATAATTGTTCATAGGAAGACAAGAGCTCATATCAACCTGATACAATAAAATCATAATAAATGGGTGTGGACTGTATTTAAGGACTACTCAGTGACGTCATATGTGTTTCCCAGTAAAAATAAACAATATGCTTATGAAGAAGTGAAAAGAATTGCCTATATGTAGAAGGAAAATTTAAATATGGTGACCTAAGTTTCTTTCGAGCACATCAAGTGCTATCTTTGTTTCTGATTTGTACAACAGGATCAGCTTCCTTCCCGGCGTCAACTAGTGTTGAGTGGTCTCCAATTATTCAGAAGTACGAGAGAAAATTGCGGGAAAATGTTATCAATAGTTTTCGTTATGGTTCTTATTATGTCGAAAAAGAGGTGCAGGGGTGTTTTTCTTCTGCGCAGCAAGAATATTACTCCTGAATTGACCTAAACCCAATGCAGTGGTACACAGTTCTTAATTGTGTGTATGCAGCCCATCCATTGTTTATACTGTTCAGCTGTTACTGATACTAGCTGTTGAGTTCAAGAGTCTCATATTTCCATGGCCATGGTCAGTGATATAAATACCCTGCTTGCACTGGTCACTGGTGATAGTGACATTCCCTGCTTGCACTAAATGAGACTAGTCCTCATCAAGCTTTTGTATGGTAGCTATGTAACAGTTTTTCTGATTGGTTGGGTCAGTTTGCAAAATTTTGCTTGACATATTCCACTGTAGAATGACTTCTATAACTAATTTATAACCGAAATAATACTTCCAATGTTATAATATACAATTGTGCATTTGTGCTACACAATTACATTGTTTGTATGTATATTTTAACACTGATAGCATAGAACTAATTCATTAAGCAGACTAATATTTCATGTGTGGTAAACAGGCACAACTTTTGTACAGCAATGTATGGCAGATATTACTACACAATAGTGATAATGTCTTAATTATATTGGACAAGAAGTTCCATTTAAAAAGGCAATTATGATAACCTGTAGCTTGGTGTTCCATGCAATGTGATTTTTACTTGAAAACAATACCAGGTATACCACAAAAAATAACATGAAACTGAATGTCTTGTGTTTCACAATAAAGGTTGCTCATTATGATTGATGCCTGGCATAGTATTCATTGTAATACCTGAATTGCTGTGTACATGTAGCTGTGTATATGTAAAACATTTCAAACTAAAATTATGTTACAAAACTCTATTTATTGTTTCATTTCGCAAATTGTGCACTAAGATGCAGAAGATTGTCCTTTTTAAGGACTCGTCTTGTTCTTCTTGATTTATGTCCCCCGGAGCGGGTATAACCGCCGCCATCATGAGTTATGATCATGTCCGCAATACACATATGTCATTAAATCTCTTTTTGGTGCTCTCAAAATATTACTCCCATTCTTACCCCATATATTTGGCAATTTTAGTACATTTAACAAAACATGCCTCCTACCGGCGGCCATCTTGGACACTTAAATGTTTAAGCCCACTTCAGGAAGGTAGAACTTTATTTCGTTTAGTCCTGGATAAAAATCTATAATGAAAATACAATAGCAGTTTTTCATAAAACAATGGTGGCCATTTTGAAATAGGCAGTACGCGCTAATGTGCAACTTTTCGGGCGGAAACATACCTAATCCTAGTCAGGGGGACATCCCCTTCAAGGTGATATATTGGAAAATTAATCACCAGGTGGGTGTAACAAACTCGAATTTTAAGGCCCGTGCAGAAACTGGCTGATGGACTAGAGGGGGATATGCTCCACTCCTTATTTGATGACATTATTTACATCAGACGTGTGATTTGTAGGCCGAACACAGAGTGACGTATATCTGACATCGGGTGTAACACATAGTGACGTATAGCTGTCATTGGGTTTAACACATATTATTATGGCGAAGAATTTCAGATATTTCATACAACAAAGATACCTTCAGCGTCAGCATTCTACAACGACACTCTGAAGGCCAGCGGATATATCGAGGAACTCGCATACACGGAACGGCGCAGCAGGACGACCCGCAAACATAAACGTGACACCACCTGGTTCAACTCGCCTTTCAGTAAGAACGTCTCCACTAACATCGAACGATCATTCCTCAAGCTCATCGACAAACATTTCCCAGCCGGATCCAAACTCAACAAGATATTCAACCAGAACACCGTCAAGATCAGCTAGAGCTGCATGCCCAACGTCGCCAGCATCATCAAAACCCACAACAAGAAGATCGCCGAAATAGTGGGTGAGCCAGGCATGTTCGTCGGTATCACCTGGGGTGGGGGGGGAAAAAAAAAAAAAAAAAAAAGGGCAAAGAGGCATTTATACCAGGGTTACCTCATACTATGACATACACAAAAATGTACGATGGCCATTCTGTAGGGGTAATAATATGAGACCATTTCCACTGAAATTGAAGCGTTTTTTAGTATTTGACCCATGTAGAAGCTAAATTTGACCTTTGACCTATAATAACGGTTTTCAGCTTATAACTCCATAGGGGTAAGTCGAAGATAGCACAAACTATACATTTTGTTACTCCTTGTGATCATACGAACAATTTGGTATGCAATTCAACAACATTGGACCATTTTTCAATTTTGACCCCTGTATAATCTCTTCCGAGCCCCTAGCTCGCTTAAGCTACCCCTACAGAATGGCCATCATACATTTTTTTTTATGTCATAGTGTTAGGAACCCCTGGTATCAGTGCCTCTTTGCCCCCCCCCCCAGGTGATACCATGTACCAAAGGCTACATTTGATGCCCTGAACACAAGTGTCTTGTGTTGCGCATGGGTTTAGAAGTCCAAACAGAGGGGAAAGGAAAAAACGCCGGTGTGAAAGTAATCATAGTCCGGTAGGTATCATAGTCCGGGCTCCATAGACGACAAAAGAATAAAGCGTAAACTAATGTTGTGTGAAGAGTCAACTGAATCGATTGCCCTATTGTTCACCATTGTTCCCGGACTGTGAGCCCGGAGGACTATATCTCCTGCCACACCGGCACTACTTGAATACTGTTTTTTACATTTAAAACACCGAAATATTTGACCTCGTACGTGCTGACCTTCTTCCCCGAGAACCATCGGTATGACGATTTCGTACAGTCCTATGTTTGTCAAATTTCCTTACATTGGACATTATCGTCGTGTATGGAAGTACTCTTCTTTCATTTGGATTCCTGGCATCAAATCTCTGCCTCACTGCTTTATACGTGAGGTTTCCCAGTAGCATTTGACCATGAAAGATATTTTTCTCTATTGGCCTATACACTATCCACTATACTGATGCTTACAACACATCATAGTCAAAATTCAAATTTCCCTCCAAAACAAATTACATAACAATACATGAATTAGATACCAAGGAAGAGAATTAAGGAAACTACAGGATTACTTCAGTAAAGCATTTGACAGATTTTGTTCCAACCTGCTCATTTAGCAAAATTAACACGTTCAACAAAACCCATGATATCTTCAGGTTGAAATGTCCTATAGGCACAAACAATACTCAAGAAACCTGAAGAAATGTTCTTTCATATTATTAATTAGCAATTTGTTTTCAGTCT
Source organism: Ophioderma brevispina (assembly GCA_023653785.1). Classification (NCBI taxonomy): domain Eukaryota; kingdom Metazoa; phylum Echinodermata; class Ophiuroidea; order Amphilepidida; family Ophiodermatidae; genus Ophioderma; species Ophioderma brevispina. The sequence continues at coordinate 63,684 of JAMKCH010085607.1, forward strand.
TGCAGTAATTTTTAAAATCGTTTATTTCATCTTCTTGTGGAAGGGCCACTTTGCAATCCGTTGCATGTCTGTGGTTAAATGAATGCGATAAAAATAACTCTGATGGATGGATTTGTGTGTGACAAATATTTTGAACCTGAAATGGTAATGCTTAAATCTCCGTTTCTAACCTACTTAGGCTCGTCTCTGTGAACATAAGCCCGAGTCGGAGGGAAACTTGACATGACCGGGGACATGACCAAGACAAATTATTATTCGAAGTAAAATATCATGTAGGGGTCACATCAAATTCCAGTTTTCTAAAAAAAGTCAACATAAGTGAACCTACTGAATTCACTCACCTTCCTTCTGATTATTGAAGTTTTAACGAAATTAGGATCTGAGAGACTCCACAGATACGTGTTTACATGCTGATCTTCGTCCGGCCAATGTGGGTTACCTATCAAACTACTAACGAGTGTGGTCTTACCGCCTTTCTGTACAGAAGAATATAAGAAACATTATAAGAACCACGTGCGTGTACATTTTCCTCTATTGTTAGACATAATTCAAGGGAGTAAACATGCTATTGTTTTTAATATCTACGAATATTCTTTTTGTGATCTCGGCATGTCCTTATTCGGTAAGGGAGAATGGAAGATTGTAACCAATAGTGTTAAATTACTCTTTTCTTTATTACTACAATAGTATCGTCACATAGTGACGTATTCCACATTTTGGACTTATTGGAGAAATTTGTCATATACGAAAAAAAAAAAAAAAAAAAAACTCAAGTTAGGCTTAAATGTGGCTTTCATTGGCGGCCATTTTGAAATCTAAGATGGCAGCCATATTGATATTGACGTAAATGAATAGTTATATATATGTGCATCATTTTAAACCTTATTGGACCTTATTTGGTCAAAAATGTTGGAGTTATGGCATATAAGCTCTTGAAAGGAATATTTAATAAGTGGGTAAAACTATAGAGGGCGCTGTAGGCCAATAGGGGTCGCTACATTTTTGGCACTCGATCAGAAATTGTTCAGGGGCTCATAATGTATAGGCATGCCAAGTTTCACGCTTTTAGGAAAAAGTGCACAATAATTGTGCTTAGGGACTGGGCTATAAGAAACATTATAAGAACCACGTGCGTGTACATTTTCCTCTATTGTTAGACATAATTCAAGGGAGTAAACATGCTATTGTTTTTAATATCTACGAATATTCTTTTTGTGATCTCGGCATGTCCTTATTCGGTAAGGGAGAATGGAAGATTGTAACCAATAGTGTTAAATTACTCTTTTCTTTATTACTACAATAGTATCGTCACATAGTGACGTATTCCACATTTTGGACTTATTGGAGAAATTTGTCATATACGTTTGTTTTGTACTACTCTACAAATTCACTAATTAAACTAATTATGACGTATTTGCAAAACCTTAAATTGTCCGCATCACATAACGACGTATTTGGCGAAAACTATTCTGCGCAGGTCCATAGCATCGTATCTGCATTTTGAAGACGTATTTGTGAGACGTATTTTCAGTCCACGGTATTTTTTTTTCGTTTTTTACATAGTGACGTATTTGCGCAATTGCGTCACATAACGACATATTTGTGCGATGTATTTGTTATTAACAAGTTGAAATTGCTATTTTGTCGTTTTCACATAGTGACATTTAAAAAAAAAAAAAAAAAAAAATTCCACATTTTGGACTTATTGGAGAAATTTGTCATATACGGTTTGTTTTGTACTACTCTACAAATTCACAAAAAATTCAAACCTCGAAGTGGCTTAATTAATACAATATTAAACTAATTATGACGTATTTGCAAAACCTTAAATTGTCCGCATCACATAACGACGTATTTGGCGAAAACTATTCTGCGCAGGTCCATAGCATCGTATCTGCATTTTGAAGACGTATTTGTGCGACGTATTTTCAGTCCACGGTGTTTTTTTTTCGTTTTTTACATAGTGACGTATTTGCGCAATTGCGTCACATAACGACATATTTGTGCGATGTATTTGTTATTAACAAGTTGAAATTGCTATTTTGTCGTTTTCACATAGTGACATTTTTTTTATTTAACATCATTTTTCCTCATATCTAAATAAAAAGGGAGTTTGTTAGTTAAAACCCCCGTGAGAGAGCTATTTCACTCTTTTGCATTTAGAGAGTATAGACTGAAATAAATTATCCATGCAGCGTACAATGAAGAACACAATAGGTAGGACAAAAAAAAAAAAAAAAAAAACTTCCTTTTCTGTCAATTCTACAGCTGGAAAAGGTAACTTATGAGAATTCTACAGACTTATCCTTCACTTTGAAGCCATTCTTGCAAATTTCAAATATTTTTCAAATCACTGATAGTGTCTTTAATATGGACCATAACTCAATATTTCAAAACGGGACCCCAGCTGGATTCGACCTGTGGCGACCACGGCGGTCATTTTTCAAAATGGCCGCCATTCTTATTTTCAAAGTCTCATATCTCCGTAAATAACACCGATACGAATTTGATTTTTGTGTCTATACCTATGTTTTCAAGGTCAAGGAATCCAAATATGACATTATATTTTAAATATCTTGTGTCCGCCATTTTGTTTTCCAATATGGCTGCCAACTTGCACCAAAATTGACATATCTCTTTATAACTTTATTTGAAATAATAATATGTGTTACGTCATATAATATTACGTTTTGATATCTGGTGTCAGCCATGTTGGTTTCGAATATGGCCGCCAATTTACACTATATTAATATCTTTGTTCAAAATATTGATATGGACTTGCTTTTGTGTCGGTACCTATGTTCTTAATCCAATCATGCCAGTGTTGTTAATGTAAGTATGTACTTTCACGTTTTCACTATTATAACTATTTAGCATTAGTATAGTGTTGCATTTATAGTAAAAAAAAAAAAAAAAAAAAGGTAAGGGAGAATGGAAGATTGTAACCAATAGTGTTAAATTACTCTTTTCTTTATTACTACAATAGTATCGTCACATAGTGACGTATTCCACATTTTGGACTTATTGGAGAAATTTGTCATATACGTTTGTTTTGTACTACTCTACAAATTCACTAATTAAACTAATTATGACGTATTTGCAAAACCTTAAATTGTCCGCATCACATAACGACGTATTTGGCGAAAACTATTCTGCGCAGGTCCATAGCATCGTATCTGCATTTTGAAGACGTATTTGTGAGACGTATTTTCAGTCCACGGTATTTTTTTTTCGTTTTTTACATAGTGACGTATTTGCGCAATTGCGTCACATAACGACATATTTGTGCGATGTATTTGTTATTAACAAGTTGAAATTGCTATTTTGTCGTTTTCACATAGTGACATTTTTTTATTTAACATCATTTTTCCTCATATCTAAATAAAAAGGGAGTCTGTTAGTTAAAACCCCCGTGAGAGAGCTATTTCACTCTTTTGCATTTAGAGAGTATAGACTGAAATAAATTATCCATGCAGCGTACAATGAAGAACACAATAGGTAGGACACTACATCACATAGTACTACCCTCAAATCTATGACCGCCACAGGACAGTGGCATAATTGTTTTGATATTAGGGGATGTATTGATGAAAAGTTATGATTGAAACATGTTTTGCTGACAAGATATGTTACTAGTACATATATATAATTTGCCAAATGTAATTCAATTTTAAAACTAATATGGTAAAATAGGAGGTTATTTTGGTCAAAAACACATGCACGAGCGTTAACATTGGAGGGGGTGGATAAACATTGACCAGCCCCTCTCATTAATATAGAATGGGGATGTACACCATCCCCTCGAGATTTACGCCTATACAAAGGACATTATGATAGTCATTAACAATAGTGTTTAATGGCTAGACGTGCTATTGCACTTGGAAACATAGTACGAGGTTTAGAAAACAGGGCGTATGCAGATGTAGATGAGGTGATGGAGTGAGAGCGCCCATGCCCAGCTGTGTTCAGAAATGTTACTGCATAAGTTCAAAGTCCACTTCAAAGTCCAAAGACCGATCGATATCGGTCACATTCCTATAACTTTTCATACCAAATAAGGGTCCTCCTCTGAAGTATTCTCTGTACGCAATGACATCTGTTATAGCGTTTGATGTAACTCAAGTTTGATTTTCAGTGATTACCGGTTCTTAGTTAGTTTAGTGGTTGTTGCTTTCTATCAAATGGTCCATATCAGAACTAGAAGTCGTCAACATCCATTAATACTATTTCCATTCATAAGTATTTAATCCATCCAGGGAAATTTACAATATTCACACGGACTATTCTATTCATACACACCAAAGATAAAACAGCCAACTTGCTAAGTTACTATTCTATAAATATGAGTGTAGGAAAACATTGTACAGACGATAAAAGACTGTGGATAAAACAATACCGAAAAAATTTTCGTCATTTATGTTGAAAAACAACAGAAAGGATTAGTAACAGGAGATTGTTGTAGTTGAAAGACATTTTATTCAACTTTTTAAAATGAACCTGTTTCAACGATCTTAGGTAAACTTGGAATAGGGTAATTTGAGGTAGGGTTGCATAATACGAAATTAGCTAGCCATTTGAAAACGGTTACAAAATTTGAATAATTCTCAGTAATTTTGAAATTATAGCACCAACTACATGGATTGCATTTATTTTGGGACACTCTGTATTTTCCACAACAGTATGAACTGTACATTGAGCGCGTTCTGGCACAGAACGTAGATGTGCTGTGAGCGATAAGATGGCTGCAGCCACTTGCTGTCTGTGGTACAAGGAGGGAATGATAATATTTGTATGCGCAGTAGCTTTTTCTGTACCGATTAACCCCATTGAAATTGGTTACTGATAGGGTTTTATATACGTCATTAGGATTGTGGATTGATTAGGCGTTTATAACGTGATCTAAAATTGTCATTATTTGGCAAAGAAGTGAACTGGGTACTATTTCCGTCCTAAATACTACTTCAAGCCGTAGATAATAGGCGACTTTTGCATCACGCATGCGCGTAAAGCAGTGTCGAGACCAGAGGGTGTTTTGAGTCAATCCCACAATGCACCAGTTTTGGGAAATTTCACCTCAATAGGGTCATGTGATCACATAAAAATTCTATTCTTAACACATAAAAAACCCGACTTTAACGCTATTTTAGCCCACAAAGCGTTAGTACTTAGGGATTTTTTTTTTGCATGATTATGATATGTCTTGTGTCTTGTGGCTCTTAAACTTTTGAAACACTTTTTATCACTGAGTACTGACATGTGTTTAGTACAGTACGGTATAGGCACATTGCTATGCATCATGGGATTGATTCAAAACACCCTCTGTGTCGAGACATAATACGGTTTAAAAAAAAAAAAAAAAAAAAAGTTGTTTTCTATCAAATGGTCCATATCAGAACTAGAAGTCGTCAACATCCATTAATACTATTTCCATTCATAGGTATTTAATCCATCCAGGGAAATTTACAATATTCACACGGACTATTCTATTCATACACACCAAAGATAAAACAGCCAAGTTGCTAAGTTACTATTCTATAAATATGAGTGTAGGAAAACATTGTACAGACGATAAAAGACTGTGGATAAAACAATACCGAAAATATTTTCGTCATTTATGTTGAAAAACAACAGAAAGGATTAGTAACAGGAGATTGTTGTAGTTGAAAGACATTTTATTCAACTTTTTAAAATGAACCTGTTTCAACGATCTTAGGTAAACTTGGAATAGGGTAATTTGAGGTAGGGTTGCATAATACGAAATTAGCTAGCCATTTGAAAACGGTTACAAAATTTGAATAATTCTCAGTAATTTTGAAATTATAGCACCAACTACATGGATTGCATTTATTTTGGGACACTCTGTATTTTCCACAACAGTATGAACTGTACATTGAGCGCGTTCTGGCATAGAACGTAGATGTGCTGTGAGCGATAAGATGGCTGCAGCCACTTGCTGCCTGTGGTACAAGGAGGGAATGATAATACCTGTATGCGCAGTAGCTTTTTCTGTACCGATTAACCCCATTGAAATTGGTTACTGATAGGGTTTTATATACGTCATTAGGATTGTGGATTGATTAGGAGTTTATAACGTGATCTAAAATTGTCATTATTTGGCAAAGAAGTGAACTGGGTACTATTTCCGTCCTAAATACTACTTCAAGCCGTAGATAATAGGCGACTTTTGCATCACGCATGCGCGTAAAGCAGTGTCGAGACCAGAGAGTGTTTTGAGTCAATCCCACAATGCACCAGTTTTGGGAAATTTCACCTCAATAGGGTCATGTGATCACATAAAAATTCTATTCTTAACACATAAAAACCCCGACTTTAACGCTATTTTAGCCCACAAAGCGTTAGTACTTAGGGATTCTTTTTGCATGATTATGATATGTCTTGTGTCTTGTGGCTCTTAAACTTTTGAAACACTTTTTATCACTGAGTACTGAAATGTGTTTAGTACAGTACGGTATAGGCACATTGCTATGCATCATGGGATTGATTCAAAACACCCTCTGTGTCGAGACATAATACGGTTTAGTACACGTACTCTGTTTTCCGAAGAGAATTGAGCATGGGACTTGAGGTTTGCAGGGATACGGCCCTCAGAAAAAATGGTAATACTATTGCAGCCATCTCTAGCCAATAATTTAACTTTCAAACAGCTATGAGCAATCCTGCTATACTACGTGAATCAAAAAAATTGTGCAAGGATTAAAGATGATTTTGACCTTAATGTAATCACTATATCATAGATTTAGTGTTGTTTTTATAAAACATGTCTAATATACTTCCAAATGTTGAAAAAATGAAAAATATCGATCAAATAATAAGGCAGATAAGACCAAATTTGTAAGCAAACCCCTTTTTTTGCCATTCCTATTGGATTTATACACATTAAGCTTGTGTTTGTGAGAATGTACAATATGAATATCATAATGCCTTTGTCAAGTTAATGCTACATTTTCTTGACTATTTCAACTACGGATTAATCAATTAATTTATTTATACCAATGTGCCAACTGATAGGACGAATCCAAACACCAATTCACCTGTTGGAGAGCAAGAAAACAAGGTCTTCCCATTGTTTAGGATATTGCAAAGAGTTTAGTCCCTTTAATTGGCAAAACTTGTATATATACCTGTATTACAGTAGTAGTGTTGAACGTAGTAGTGTTTTCATTTACACATCAGGATTAATTGGGTGAGATTTTGTGTGAACATTAAATTCTTTTTGAAGATCAATGAAGGAAATTATGGCTATTCATAGATCAATTAAACAAAATAGCATGGGACATCATACTTTCATAATGCTATGCCCCGTATATCATACATTGACGCATTCTACTTAAAGAGACACTGGCCCATTTGAAAAAAAATGCGCCATCAAGATTTTTCAAAATCGATATTTTTGCATGGTTGTAAAGCTTTTATATACAAAAGCCTTCACCCGAAATGATTAAGACCAAGTCAGTTTCCTTATGGGTACACAGAACGATTTTGTAATTTAACGTCGCCGGCGACGCTTAATTCAGCAGACGACGAAAATGGCGTTTAACACAAGAACACGCACGCCGTATGCATGTTTCCCACGCTATGCAAATTGTTTGACCGGTCTATAACCTTTGTGGTTTTAATATCAGTGAGTACGAGTCAAAAATATTCATGTAATATACACCTTTGTTGATTAAAGTTATGGAAAACTTAAAAGTTGGCCTACAAATTACCTGGATGTCTTTATCCTCATATCAATGTCCTTATCTGTTTTGGGGTATGTTATTTTTTATGTGTAAAATATATCTATGTTCTTCCAATGGCCTAGCCTATCATTTGGGAGCAAATTGAAGAAATTCATATTTTGTGAAAATGTGCCAGTGCCGCTTTAACTGTGTAAATACCATTGGAATGGAGGAAAAATGGGTGTGCTTACAAAATTGGTCATATCTGGCTTATTTTTTAATCGTTTTCTTTCATTTTTCAACATTTGGAAGAATATTACATTTGCTTTATTAAAACAACCACAAATCTATGATTCAGTAACTTTATCAAGGTCAAGGTCATCTGCAACCTTTGCACATATTTTTTTTGATTCACGTAGTATATTTTTGCATGCTTTTTAATATTGGTCATGATGGATATAATGGCACGGATAACATTGATAAGGGCACAATATTTACAATAGCAGTTATTCGTATTCAAGTTATTTACAATTTAACTTTATCTAAAAATGCACTTACCGATGGTCCAACTACCACTAGTTTCATGCCTCGGTATGGCTTACTTTCGTAAAGGCGGTCTTTTAGAAGTAACAATATTCTATCAGTCTTCCTGGATGGCTTCTGCTTGATCATTTCTACCACCTCCTCGGGTTCTTTAAGATTTTCTGGCTCTTTCAGTTGCAGCAAATTCTTGACCTTCGCCAACTCATACGGAAGTTTTTCCAGCTTTTCGTTTCTACGGAACAAATGTAATGAATTGTTGACGTTATATGAGTATGCACCTATAATTCCTGACCATGACCATGCATCTCACGTGGACTTTTCGGCTTCTCAGTTCCACAGAAAAAAGGACTCTTTATCAAAGTGTTAATGTTGATGGGGTCATACAATAGGTTCTATACGTTGGTACACATTCCAACCGTAACAAAACAATGCGAATCTCTTCACAGGATACCACCAGAGGCTGTTTTTGAATCAATCCCACAATGCATTACAATGTACCTATAATGCACTGTACTAAACACATGCCAGTACTTATGAAATTTCAAGAAATTTAAGAACCACAAGACATTTCATGATAATGCAAAAAAAAAGAAGATCCCTACGTACTAGCACCTTGTGGGCTAAAATGAGTGTAAAAGTCAGTGATTTTATATGTTAAGAATATAATTTTTGTGGGATCACATGACCTCATTGAAGTGAAATTTCTTAAAACCTGTGCATTGTGGGTTGGACTCAATACAATGCACGCTCTGGGATATCACTGTCTACGGTAAATATTTCACTGAGTACCAGAAAGGGAATAGAATATCCGAGTTTGTTTGATACAATATTTTAAAATATGTTTAAGCTACCAAACGCAAAACATTGAAATAGTTGTGATTTTTTAAAAAGATGGCATAAAGAAAGTTAATGCATTTATACCAGTGTTTCTTAAGCATTTGTTCATATATTATTTTGAACTCTTGCTCTGTTATGAATTTTGCTGTATTTCTTAAAAACGCATTGATCAACGGTAAATGCGCTATATCCCTTAAATCTCTAAATGCCATTTTTGTAAGTTTTCAAAAATCACGGGGCGGACCCCTGCCTTTTGTTTACCTGGAAAGTACTCCTCACTCCCTCCCCCTCCTTTTAATTAATTTATTTATGTATTTATTTTGGTTTGGAAAATGCCTTTCTAGATTGGCTTTCCTACCTCTAAAGCATTTGTCTACACCCCTCTTTTGCAAATGTTATAGTCTTAATTTTAAAGTCAATCCACACACTTTTGAGAGTAAATGTTCTGTTTCTAGTTCAAAATTAGCAAAGACATTGCGTGATAGAATCTGCGCAAATAGTTCAAAATTTATTGCAATGGTAGTCTATAATGTCTTCCTACCCACTCAGATCAAGACTCAAAAGTCGATGTAAGCGACATACACAAGGTGGTACTGCTTCCAGGCGATTTCTTGCCAAATTTAAGTGCTTAAGACTGCTCGAGAGGGCATTCAGGAAATCAAATACCCCATCTTGATTACCATCCGCTTCCGGTGAAGATGGTGGAGAGGTCGTATCATGGAATACACTTGTTGGCAGTTTTCTGGATGATCGTTTGTCTTTCGAACTAAAATGAGCACTGGATAAAACAGAATTAAAAACGTTATAGAGTATAAAGGATCGATACGACATGACAATATAATACTAAAATCTGCTAAGCAGGGGTTGTGACCATTAGCGACCCTGGGTCACTAGTAACCCAGGGTCGCTAATTGTCACAACCCGCTAAGCAGGCTTACTCTTAAAAAAACCAAACTCACATCCCTTTTAACGCCATAAACACTTCAAGAAGTTATATGTCATAAAACTTGGTGTAAATACCTTAGATGTCACAATAGCAATACTATTTATACGAAAACGAAACATGAACACACAAACATGTGAGTGGACCAATTACGTACTCTATGAAGAATTATAAGACTAATTGGTATGCTATATCGTCTAGCAGATTATAGGGTTCCTGCACCCTTAAAACTAAATTCTAACATGATTTTAGAACATCTATGCCATCTTCTTCAAGAATTCTGATGTTACCAAAATCATATTGTCCCACGGGGTCTCACCGCCGTCAAATATTAGCTTAGGGTCATACGCTACATACTGAGATTATGCCCTTCTCTTTGCATTTTATTTGGGACATACTTCTTCATGGCATGCGATCGGTATTTGGTTGGTTTGGCTATCATCGTGTTCATCTAAGGAAGTCGTTAAAGCGGCACTGGCACATTTTCACAAAATATGACATTTCTTCATTTGCTCTCAACTGATAGTCTAGGCCATTGGAAGAACAGAGATATATTTTACACATAAAAATAAATACCCAAAACAGATAGGGACATTGATATGAAGATAAAGATATCCAGGTAATTTGTAGGCCAACTTTTAAGTTTTCCATAACTTAATCAACAAATGTGTATATTACATGAATATTTTGACTCGTATGTACTGCATTAAAACCACAACGGTTATAGACCAGTCAAAACAGTGTGAATAGCGTGGGGACAACCTTGCTACGGCTGTTGTTCTGGTGTTAACGCATTTCGTCGTCTGCTGAATTTCGCGTCGCCGGCGACGTTAAATTACAAAATCGTTCCGTTTACATTATAAGGAAGCTGATTTGGTCTTAATCTTTCGGGTGAGGGCCTTGTATATAAAAGCTTTCCAACCATGCAAAAATATCGATTTTGAAAAAATCTTGAGGCGCACTTATTTTTTCAATGTGGCCATGTCTCTTTAACGAAATCATGGCATGGTCTCTGGGTCCTTGCAATCAGATGATCTGATTGTTGAATCACTCCTACAGAATCCGAGATGGCTGTAATTTACTCAAGGAGATCTGGACATAAATGGAAGACGGGGCCAGGAATAGGATGCAAGAATCATGGCATCCTTGGTAGACACCAATACCACAGTGTGTCCAGTCAGTTGTCCACTCTTTTGTCTTCACACGGTTGTAGCTTTCATCATAGTACTTGAAGATCATTCAGGAATTGTGTTGTTTTCAAAGCAACTTCTTCCCTATCAAGTAGGGTTTACAGGTGAGTTCCAATGTGGACGCCCAGGTGTTCCCTCTTCAGCAGGAATTGTAGTCAATGCCGCAGCCTAATGGCTTCTTCGGACATGGTGGTCTTCTCATTCCTTTCAAAGGGTGATATTTTGAGTCACGCTTTTATCATTGGTGACTGGCTAAAGTATTTTTGACATTTTCTGGAAGGTGGGTGTTCTGCTTTCACTTGGGTTGAGCAACTTCTTGCCAAACTGATGCGGGTTCTTTCTGAAGTTATGTTTCCTTTCTGGTCGCCTTACTTGATGTCAGCTTCAAAATTATTACGTTGTTCACTGGGTGACATCTCTCCTATTTCTGCTGGTAATACAATTCTTTATACAAATCTTTATACAATTCATCATCAAGGGCTTTCCCATGTTGATTATAAAATTTAAGTTTAGTGCAAAAGCTAAAACACAAAAATGTCAATAATGTTGACACAATCAAGTTGAATTTGGGTCGGAACCCCATTTTTGAAATTATCTTTAGTTTCAATGAGCAACGCGGGGAATGGGGGGAATCGATATTAGAGTGCTGAGTTGGTTGGTACCTCACTGGTACTTACCTTCCATCTGAAAAAGCAAGCTGATTTCCTGACAAATCAAACGTATGCAATTGAAATATTTGACACGCCCTTCGTGGTGGTAGTTTTGTGATGCAATTTCTTTGCAGATTTAGCGAATCCAATGCAGTTAGGCGACATACCGTACTGGGAATGTCTACAAGCCTGTTATCGCCCAGTTCTAGTGTTTTCAAGGTTAATGCCCAGTGCTCGTGTAGATTGTTTATAGCCTCGATTTGGTTGTTTCTTGCATCGAGAGTTTCCTTCAATGATATTGAAAAAAATATTTAATTTCCGGAGTATGCTAAAATGCTAGTATGCTAAAATAGATGTTTATCTTTGTAACAAATGTTTTGGTGATTAAAATTGCCCAATTCTGTGTGTCGAATAGGGAATATATTTGGGCATCCATTTGAGCAAATCTAGTCTCGGGTAGGATACCATTTCACCATATCTGGTCTTATATAAGGTCGTCTCCGGAACCCTTGTAACTTGTGTTAGTAACCAAGGCTCATGCGTATGCCAATGAGGGAGTGAAAGAACAATGAGAAGGGGAAAGAGGGAACAAGAAGGAGAAACAGAAAAAAAGAAGAGAAAAGAAAAAAAAGCTCGCCAACATTTATCGTGTTGATGAAATCAAAGCATTCTTTGATGAAATGATTCCTTGTCGTTTGTTTACATCTTTGTTTGTTTTTAATGTGTACTTAGCTTTCCCTATAACGTACCTATCAAATGTTATTGTCAAACAACTTACAAGTGGACTACGCCAAGCACGTGGAAGTCTTGTTAACCTGTTTTGTGACACGACAAGCTTAGACAAACCCGTTGCACCCGTCATGGCGATATCCGGAAGTGATTCTAGTTGATTATCCCTCAAATCCAATTCTATCAATTTGGCACATAACCATCTTTCATCCGATCCTAATTGGGAAACAAAATGCTCTTTTAATGCCATGATATGAACATGTCCACTTCGGTTCGGAGAACGTGTCATTTTCATTCACAATCCACTATAAGATTATAACTTTTATTCTATTCTCTACTAACTCAAATGACTGGTAGTGTTCAATCATAAGGAGCGCGTTGGAGATATTGTTAGTCAAAAACTCTCCTGGCGCATTTACCCTAGAGATCATTACCTACCCTAAACCCGACCCTCTAGTGCTAAGCATAATTGTTGACGATGCATCCGGCATTCATCTGCTAACGAATTAATTCTACACTCTGTCATATTTAACAAAAATGTGATTTATGATTATCAACAAGGACCATATCATTTACATCAGATAACAGTTATATCACATAAATTTGGTCCATAACATAAACTCGTTCGCACAGAAAAGATTTACTCTAATATGAAAGTGCAACTCATGCTCGTTAACGATACTAAGGAACACTGTTGAAATGTCCGTAAAAAATTGACTCCATATTAAAGTTGAAAATATTTTCCTTAAAAATACGGAACTTTTCCGTAAAGCATTAATAGTTAATGCTAATTGGTGTGGTTAGAACCAACCTACACATCATAGGACAAATCTACGTGTATATTGTTATATCACCTACAACCTCAACCGTGTAAATCTATTCTAACTCACATTAACGTTCTGGGCCGGATTCATGAAAGACACCTTACGTATGACATGTCTTAAAGTCAGTGGCGTAACGGGCCTACCCGCTCTGAGGGGGCAAATTTCCAGTTTTGGGAAATTTTCCCTCTCAGGGGGGTCAAAAGGCCCATTTTTCCCGGTCAGAGGGCTAAAAAACGGCTGATTTAGCATGATTTTTGCAAATTTTTTCCCGGCCAAAGTCGTCAGGGGGGGGGGGCAACATGCCCCCCCCCTGCCCCCCCCCCCCCCCCGCCTGTTACGCTACTGCTTAAAGTATCCCGTATAGACCTATTCAATATGACGTCAGCCACCAGACATGTTGGTGGACAAGATGTATACATTCCAGGACTACAATACAGCTGTAATACAGCTGTCAATCGATCCATGTTAGCGATTGCACAGGGATCATTGACAGGTGAATGTATTGTAGTACTGGAATGCGTCTATCTTGTCCACCAACATGGCTGGCTATTGAATACGGTCTATACTGTAACACAGGCAATGTTAAATTCGCCGAAGTAGTCAGACGGCGTTAGTCGAGCCTATGTGACACAATTGTTAGGACATCGACCATGCCG
>JAMKCH010085608.1:0-41284 GCA_023653785.1 Ophioderma brevispina
GAGGGGGTGGGGTGTTGCAGGGTGTTGGGTGTTGCAATTGAGATTTTTGTATCATGCCGTAGACCCAAAATATAATTCACGAAATATGGTATATGTGCCTAAAAGAAAAGGCTAATAATATTACATGCAAATTCTATTCTCAGTATACTCTTTAAAATTTTCTGTCTTTAATTTGGGCATTCCTGTCTTTAACCCTAACCCGCACCAGGTGCAATGAGGTGCAACGAAAACGTGGTACCGGTCGGAAAATGTTTCTCGTTGCATCTCGGCCGTCAACAACTATTTTTTGTCGGGCAAATGACTCTCATTGCACCTCATTGCACCTGGGACGTCTTCCCGGAAAATGATGCGATGTTCCTCGTTGCATCTGGGACGTCATTCCGGGAAATAATGCGATGCTTTAATTTTCATTGCATTTCGGACGGTTTGCCCGCATAAGGCGCAATGCTTATTGCATTCGCACGCGTGTTGTTTCTCGTTGCACCTGGGACGCCTTTCGGAAAATGACGCGATGTTCCTCGTTGCATCTGGGACGTCTTCCGGGAAAATGACGCGATGTTCCTCGTTGCATCTGAGACGTCTTCCGGGAAAATGACGCGATGTTCCTCATTGCATCTGGGCCGTTAACGAATGTACGCTACTTATTCTTGTGCCGGGAAAAACGTCCGAGATGCAATGAAACGCAAAATTTGTTTCTCATTGCATCTGGGCCGTTAAAAATAAAAATAGATTGCATCTCGTTGCATTTGGGCCGATGTTCGGCAAACCACCCGGTCCGGGTTAGGGTTAATGGGTCCACGATCATATAGGGAAGAAAAAAATACTTTGCCATCAGATTTAAGCTAGCAGACATGGTTGAATGGCTCCTGTTAAAGGCTGACTCAGAGCAGGCGGTGGCGGCCAAGCTTCATTCATAGCGCAAAACTGCCGAACGAGTCATTGGACGAGCCTGAACAGTGAAGTCACTGTGCGCGTTTATAAATAGATCAGTGAGTGGCGAGTGGGAATTCCCGTACGGAGTCGCGACCGATCTAAATTGCCTTGCTTTAGTCAGTGGTGCATAATTGTGCTGCAAAACTATCATCAAATCGTTTTTAAAGACCGGACATGAGAGGATTGCTACATGCAGGTCAACGAATCATTCCACGGTGGTGCATAGGCTAAACTGGTACCGGGCCTGGTACATGGTCCGCAGCTATAAATAGCGGTGACCCTGCGATTGAACATGAGGTCAAACCAGCCTCGTTCAAAATGGATCCAGTTTGTACCGTTATTCATACAAAAAAAATACTTACACTGGAGTTGATTCTTCAACTCCAACGGATTTTGAGTGGAAAAATATTGATATTAAACATATTTTCGACTTTAGAATATTTGTCAAGTTTTCGTGATTACGTGCTAAACCTATGGGAACGGCAAAAACGACGCTATCTTGGCCGGCCCCCCCTGACTCAGAGATTACCCGAGGAGGGTGCCCTCAATTTTCAAACAAATTGTTTTTTTGGTCCTTTGCGTTTGCTTCTTGTAATTGGCAATGTGAGATATGTACCATGATTATGCTAAGACTATCATACGCCACAAATTGTGTATGTGAAGCAGGGTTCGATTTACCCAGGTGCACACATTCACCAGTGCATGTAATATTGACTCTGTGCATGTGAATTTTCCTCTGTGCAAGTTATTTTTCTGTATTTTCAGCCCTTATTTGGGAAAAAAGCTAACATGTGCATGTAGATTTTATTTTCTAAATCGACCCCTGATGTGAAGCTAGCATTTAGTCATATATTGCAAGGTAACTTTAGGTAAAGGGGACGGACCTGTGTATACAGGAACGGAGTGCCCATCTCTCTTTTGAAGCGATTGGGCCAGACTCCACCATATAATATATTGCTGTAGGGGGATCGCCACACCTCTACAGCGAGTCTGTTACCTTCCCAACATTGAATAATGCTGGTACCCATTTGTATACACCTGGGTAGAGAGGAGTAATTGAGGTAAAGCGCCTTATTACTCAAGGGCGAAACACATTGGCCTCAGCGGGGCTCGAACTCACAACCTTTAGGGTGCGGGTCGGGCGCTTTATCCACTGGACCACAATGCAAGGTAAGCATTTCAATTTGCGAGTGAATCAAACATGGTTGAAGTCAATGTATAGACTGTTTGTATGTGGTAGAGGGTTGCCGCTGGGCAAAGCCGATGAACCACACATTCAATGGGTGTACATTTGCCTATCCGTACCCCAGAATGCATCAAAGGGAGGGAGTGTCGAGGCTCGGTAAGAGCCACTCTCGACTGCTAGCTTCAATGCTGATGTTCGTTGAAAGTGCACCAAAAAGCAGGTAAAATTCCTTTTTTTGAGCAAATTAAGCTTCATAGATGATTTGGATCCAAAACACATTTACGGGAGGGCAGATGTCAGGGTAACACCCCCCCCCCATTTGAAAAAGGGAGTGTTTCCTTAGCTGTATATGGCTACCTAACCCCGGGGTTACGTAGCCTTATATGGCTATATAACCAAAACAGGCTTTGTGGTTAGGTAGCCGTATAAGGTTACAGAGCATGTACACAGTGGATCGGTTATATAGCCAGACACAGTCATACGTGACGAATGATCCATGCCATGTACTTATGTACGACCGCGAGAAGTTATGAAACCATAAAAGCAATTGCCCCGCGAAGAAAGCAAAATCTGTGATATTAAAGGTCCCAGGAAATGCAAATAGAATTGATGTGGTTTGTGTCAAGTCTACAAGGAGGGGCTAGAAAGCATTCAATATTTGGGTTGGTGATGACATCATTGGTGAAACTATTGATTTTCAGAGAGTAATAGAAAACTCCAGGTGACTGGTGTGAATTATTTTTCTTTTTTATTTAGTAAATATACATCTCAAAACATCTCAAACCTTAAATGGCATTGGAACTCCACAGAACAGTTGTAACTTATGGCACCAAAGATTATGTCCAAATTTTAAAAGATGATGCCATAAGTTACAATTATTGGAACTATTGTAAAGATTTGAAGTAGGTTTATCATCTCATTTCCTGGGACCTTTAAAGCAGCACTGGCACATCTTCAATTTGCTTGCAAATGATAGTCCTAGCCATTGGAAGAATAGATATATATTTTACATATATAAAAATAGCATACCCAAAAGCAGGATATTAATAAGAGGCTAACGACATCCAGGTAATTTGTAGGCTAACTTTTAAGTTTGCCAAAACTTTGATCAATAAAGGTGTTTATTACATGACTATCATAGACTCATACTCATTGATATTAAAACCACAAGGTCACAGACAGTGTGCAATTTCCCTTGAACATTTTGTATATAGTGGTTTTGGACAATTTTATCATAAATGTGATGCTTTTATTTAGCATTTTAAAAAATACTATGCAAGCCAAAATTTGTGTACAGCAATTCAAAATGGGTAGCATTTTGCGATGCTAAACAGGGGAATTTGCACACTGGTCACAGATCGATCAAACAAGGTGCATGCCGAGAGAATCAACACTAGCATGTGTTTTCTTGTCATGTAATTGGATTGAGATTCAAATTTTTAAACAATGCGGTTTTCTTCCTTTCCTGTCAATTTTCATCCCCAGACCCCCAATTTCACCGGATGTGCATGCCTGGAAAAAGTGGGGAATTTGGGAATCGCATTCCCGTGAAATGTTGACATTTGGAGGGAATTTTTTGTACTTTAAATAAAGAAATACATAGAATTGAAGGGAAATTTTGAAATCTTGGAGGGAAATTTGGATTGTATTCCAGGGAAATTTTGCATTTTTTTCCAGCACTGCAGATGTGGTCAATCTTTTTGGTGTTGGAAGAAAACTACTATTCTCACTTGCCCGGTGAAATCTTAGCACTGAAAGTTGTTTGGTTTTGATGTTTTTGCTTATTAAAGGTGCGTGTTCCGATCGTCTTTGGGACCCCCCCGATTTACCCGGAAGTAGTATCGATTTTGATATTAGATGAAAGGCCATATTTTTCTCATTGTCGTCCTGAAATTTGAGCCCTCAAATCCATTTCATTCCCAAGATATAAACAAAAAAACACCGTTTTTAGTGGTTAACCACCGATGTTAGCACAGTATTGAATAGGGCTTTGCAACATGCATTATTGCGTCTACCATCAAAACCGCAAATTTGTTTCCCATGGTATTTGATGGGGAGTACGTACAAGTGCCAGGCTCTCATATCAAGTAGAGAACACAATACACATAAATCGGAACAAGCACCTTTAAAATCAAAAACGTGTCCCATTTTGAACGACCAAATTAGTCTTACTCTATGGGGCTTACAAAATCACGCTTTTAGTGCTTATCAAAACAGATTGAAATATCAGAGTGAAAGTTCAAAGATGGGGTTTGGGGTTCAAGGTCAATTAATCAAGAGGAAAATTTTACTCTAATTTGGCTAATGTATGTACTTATAAAAGGATCCATCAGTTTCAATCCAAATTGCTCCAAATTCAAAGATGAATACCCTGTGTGTAATCTAAACTATATTTGGATGAAATGGCTGAAAAATAAGTGAAAATGTGATTGGTTGCTAAGGAAAGCTTCACATTTGTTTGTCAGCATTACTAACCAGAGCGTATGAGTGGCGCGTTGCGATGGGTGGTTATGCACTAGACACTATATGAGGTACATGTACCGGTACGTAGTTTAAGTTTGCTCAAATTTATTTCAATATCATTATCACAATCAACGCGCGCTTGCTTTAGTGCAGTACGGGATTGGGGAGTGACTAACAAGTCATGTTATTTAGCTATATTTGTGGCCGTATGATGCAAAAACACAATTCACTGTATTTCACTGGGGTGTTTGTGGTGGTGTCGCAATAGTGTCACTTTTTCAGTGATTGCTTCTTGTTTCAGGGATCACTTCCATTTCAGTGATTGCTCCCGTTCACTCAGCTAGCGGGAACCCACGCAAAGCGCTGGCCTCCTGTTAGTGTAATTAAATTGGGCAGCCCCTTTGAGTTGGGGGAAAAAAACTTATGAGAATTCTATAGACTTAACCTGTAAGCTCCTTCAAATTTCAAATATTTTGATCACTGATAGTGTCTTCAAACAACAGAAAAATAAATGTCTAAACTATTTTTTAGTAATAAGCCAAATTGCCATTGTAACTTCTGGTAAATTTGTAGGACTCCTGCCCTTTGACCCCGACAAAATTTCAGGAAAATAAGCAAAATCGGCACTACAGATTTCTGATGCATTGTGGGAAGGTTTTGCCACTTTTTAGGACTCCTGACCTTTGACAAATCAAGATTATGATTTTAATAGTTATGTTTTTATAACTATTCCAGCAATATAGGCAATAAAAATATATGCCATATATAAATTATTTGGATAGAGTAAAACATGTTAATTTCTAAATATCAAAAAGTATCTTGGAACTATTTTTCGAAATTGCCAAAAGGCAATTTTCCTTAAATATTGATGGAGTCAAAGGTCAGGAGTCCTACCGGATGGAGGATTGCCTGGTAATTGATGGGCACAGGATCCAATGGGTTGGGTTATGGGTGGTGGAGTCAGCGGTTGGAGTCAGTGGGAAATGGGGTTGTACCATAAGTGGTTTCACCCCCAGTCTCATTGCACAACTCAACCATACCACTTGAGTAAGCCACAGCATCCTTGATGCTCGTTTTAATATTGTTGTGAAGGGAGTTCCAAAGTTCATGTTTTTGAAATTTGTATGCGACATATTTCATTGTGAACAAAATGTGTTTACTGAAATTCATTAATGTTTCTTATGAGAGAAATGATTGGGCAAAAATCATGCATTGGTATTTGTCATTGCATGGTGTGTATGTTAAAGAGCATACACAATGTACTTAGAATGATTGTGGGAGATGTTGAATTGATGCCATCAGGGCCACAAGCTTTGTTGGGATTTAGATTTTAAACTTAAAGGGACATAATGGCATGAAAAAAATTCACAATGACATAATGAAAAGGACCCTTACTGAAATCACTTCCACAAGTTTGAAAACAATTTGGATGTTTACATTCTGTAAAAACAGTAAAAACAGGAAGAGTCCCAGGGGGAGGTGGCAGTTTGTGGCAATTTCTGGAACAGGAAATCAGGTGTTCACATCCCTGACAGAATTTACAGTGTATCAAGCATGTTTTTTTGCGCCAATTCAAAAGCTTTCAGACTGGGATTCAGGCATTGTACTTCAGGCTTGTAGTAAGATATTGATCTGGCAAGTGAAAGATTGTTTAGCCAGGATTAGCACATATACAATAGCAATGGTCTGTGAGCTGATGACAACATGCTTTTCAAGTTAGTAAATGCTGGCAGTAATGTCAGCATCCTTGTTCCAGAAATTCCCCCCCCCCCTCCCGGAACTCTTCCTGTTTTTACAGAATGTAAACATCCAAATTGTTTTCAAACTCACCTTACTGAAGTGATTTCAGTAAGGGTCCTTTTCATTATGTCATTTTTTATCCCCTGGCTTGAAAAGCAGAGGGGGATATTGTGAAGGCGCGCATGTCCGTATGTGTGTTCCGGTTTGGTTAGCTTTTCTAACCAAGGTTAGGTTTTCGTTTTTCAGGTCTCCTTCGAAAAGTTGAAGTCCGATTAAAACCAGACTTGGGGATAAGGTGCAATAGGGGTTCCCTCATATGAGCATGATGTCAAAGGTCATGGACCAAGATCAGAGGTCATCTGAGGTCATATTCCATACTGCCAACTTGCCAGGGGGATGATGCAAGTTTACTTGCAGTATTTTTTTTTTTTTTTTTGTCCCTTTAAGCAACTTTCAACACCATCAATAGACTTGTGTATGTCAGTAATTTGTGGGAGATTCCATCTGGTCAAGATAGTATTACACATTATTAGGTGTCTGTATTGATAATAATAATACACAGGCTTTTAAGCGCCATTATTATTACGCTGCCACCAGGATATTGTCACAATTATTTTGCTTCACCTAGGTCGGCAGCTGGCCAAGCACACAATCCTATCAGCACTTAGATTGTAATATTCCCCCTAACAGCTACCAGAAACTGATCAAGCTGTTTTTGGAAGGCTATTGTGAGTAACATCATCCAGCAATCTAACGTTAGACTCAAATTTCTTTATCGTCAGATGGCTTGTTTAAGGTCCAGGAAAATCCCCTGTTCTGCCCATATCTGATGTCATTTTGACTATGCCACATCTGCTTAGTATTTTGGTCTCTATCAAAATTTAACTCTATTGTATTTGTTAATTTTTCTCTTTCAGAGTCCATAGTGCTAGTTTGTCACGTTACCCTGATGAAATGTAAGTACCAACTTCTAGAATCTGCAGAATTGATTACTCCCACAGTTTTTGTTTTGTCTGCAAGAATTGCAGAAGGGATTACTCTGGTGTGTGTGTGTGTTTGTGTGTCTCTGGTCAAATGTTAACCCTAATATATTGCATGCCGTATGAGTTCCCTAAGTGCTACGATGATGTAACTTGGTGGAAAGGAGGGGGAGGGGTGGAGTGACATGTTGGTGACCTCATGTGACCTTGGTGACCTTTGGCCATCTTCACAATCGCGACGGCAGACGACACTCACGGTCCGGGGACCAAGATGTATTTTTATTATCCCCGGCTTGAAAAGCATAGGGGGGGATATTGCGATAGCACCCATGTCCGTACGTTTTTCAAATCTTGTTCGAAAAGTTTTTAAGTCTGATTTAAACCATTAATTGGTTAGGGTGCAGTAGGGGTTCTTTCATGTGGATGATATCAAAGGTCATAGACCAAGGTCTATTCATTTAGGGTCAGTTTTATGTGTGTTGTTGTGTTCAAAGTTTGGTTAGGTTGGGTTTTTCGCGTCTCTTTCGGAAAGTTAGTCCGATTATTTAAACCAGACTTGGTTTAAATCGGACTAAAACTAGACTGGGGTTTAAGGTGCTATAGGAGTTCTTCAAATTATATGGATGATGTCAAAGGGCGTCACAGCCAAGGTCAAAGGTATTCTGAGGTCATGTTCCAGATTCCATCTTGCCGGGATTGTACAAAGGGTCCTTGCAGTATTATTGTAAACATTGGGATTTATATTTTGAGTTTATAAAACATTTTGTGTTTCCCTGGGTTCGGTGGATTTTTATATGTGTCTACACCCATTGCTGCAAAATACATACTGGTTTTGCTACATGACTCTGAAATATTACAATGGACCACTTTCATTTGCTATGACTGTTTATACATTTTATTATTGGATTATGATTATTGAATGTGGATTTCTGTGATCATGACATTCTGGACCTGGATTACGGGGACTGCACGAATAGATTCATGATATTTCGGTATGAATTCAGTATTCTGCCACCACATCCTTCTCATGCCACTTTATCAGTGAGGCTGTGAATTATTAGGGTGGTGTCACAAAATACTAAAAAAACTCTTATCTGAGATTTCTGTAACTTTAAGATTTTCCAGTGTGAAGTCTTTCCATGCTTCTTTTAGTCACAAATTGCCATCGTATTAAAAAGACTGGCTATTCACAAATCACCAATTTTAAAAAAATGTGACAGATCAACTAATTACAGACCAGTGTTTTCTTAATTCATCACCTGTAAACAGTTGAAACACATTAATTCACAGTAAAAAAAATATTATGGGGTCTTTTATCGACAAATTATCCTTGCTCTCTGACCGCCAGCATGGATTTAGGAGTGGGAAGATCATGTGAAACCCAACTGCCGGCCTTAATGAACAACCTTGTTGAGGGTCTTGATGGATTTTCAAAACTTCAAATTATGGATCAAGTATATTTCTTACACGATGTAAGCAAAGGGTATCATTGATGCCAATACTCTAATGCACCCAGTGATCTCCGGTGTCAACAAGGGGACTGTTTTAGACCACCTGTTTTTATCATTCATAAATGACGTACCGGACTGGGTATCCTCAAGATATGAGGCTTTTTGAGATTTTGATTCTCTTCAGACCCATAAATCCCCTGATGATTGTGACATGCTACAAAAAGACATCACCTCACTGAAGAAAACCTGGTGGTGAAATTTAATACAGATGTGTCATAATTTGCCTGTAACCCACCAAAAGAGTTTTCATTCCTATGACTATCAAATGAATAACTCTGTCTTGAGAAGGTTAGTCATCATCTTCATCTTCGAGAGTGGAGTGTCCAACAATTCTTTCATGGGCACGTCATATAAATCAAACCGTCGACAAAGCAAACAACATATGGGTTTGGAAGAATGAATCTTTGGAAGTGTTCCTGACGTACAAAGGAAAAATGCTACCAAGACGCTTTTGTGAGACCCAAACTTGGACTATTGTAGTCCTATTGAGGCTCATACCAGAAAGTTTACCAGGAAAACCTAGCGAAAAGTCAAAGAAGAGGGGCTAGTTTTGTGACCAATGGACTATAAACGTACCAGGTAGCGTAAATGACATGCTACATGACCTGAATTTGGAACTCTCAAGACAGAAGGGAGAAAGCTCGGCTCATAACACTCTACAAGGAAAGTAATAACACAATCACCCCTTCAAATATAGTCAATAGCAAGCCCAGTAATACTTCAGGGAAACCTTGTTCCACTCACCATTTTCATGAAATTAATTGACGGTGTCTGTCCCACACACAAAGATGTTTTCGGCATTCCTTATATCCTCGGACAATTCCAAACTGGAATACGCTGCCAGCCAATATCAAATCTGCAGCAAATGTGGATGTGTTTAAAGACCCTTATCAACGTCAGAGGTCAAAAGTAAGTTAGACACTAACTGATGCATGATGGACTGTACGTGATAACCCACTATTGGTGATTGGTACAGTATTGGACAAGACAAAAAATGACCTGTCAAACCAAATGTGGCACATCTTTTGTGTCACCTGCTTTAGGCAGGAAGACAATAGGATGGCTTTTTTCGTAGTGGGCTTAGGCTGTGGCCTAGGGCTGTGGCTGTAAACAAAGGTTAACAATGCTCAAATTTCTCACATACGCATGACTGATTAACTTAATATTGGCCAGAAGATCCACTGGCCCAAGGCTCAATGTGGTTGTTTAAACACAAGTGACCTCTGATGACCCTATGTGAACTTTGACCCATTTTATGAAAATCTTTTTAAAATACACAATGCAAAACAAACGGCCATGTGTTTATAGCGCCATTCTCAAAAACCAAGTCAAAACGCGGTTGCAAAATAGAGAAGTATTAATATTTTGCCTAAAACATAGTAATAAAACAGGTATTGGTACAAGATGAACCCTGAGATAAGTACTAACCCTCTCTACGAAGGGGGGGGGGGTGTGGTTACCACCCCCATTCAGGTTTTTCCCCCCGGCTTGCTAAAACCCCCTTTTTGGTGCCACATTAATTTAATTTTGTCAATTGACATGTTCGCCCCTTTTAATCCACAAAAACAAACATCCACCGGGGGGTTATAGGAAGATTCCGGGTGCTCCCAAAGTGTGGATGGGGGGGGGGGGGGGGTGGGGGTATGGCTGGTGTCCTTCCTTCTATCAGATCTGACCACCAGCCGGCTGCTCTATTCTGCAAAACCTGAAGTTTACTCCGATCTCTGGAAGAAAATTCCATACAAAAGGGAATTGGCATAGTAAATGCGAGAATAAATCAGTGATAGGACGAGGATGACGACAACTCTCAAATGTGATAAAGCGGAGGATCCGGTAAATATTGCGAAGGTGGAAGTTAACAGACTTAATGGATGAACTTGACATGGTCAGTCATAGACATTTCTGAACTACATTTCTTGGCACATAAGATGCTATGGCCACCAAAGTTACGCAAAAAGAACCCCTGGCCAAGACTTAATTGGGATGTTCACAGATTGACCCAATTACATTAAAATCAAACATCAAAGTGCCTCAACAAAAAAACACTGGCCAAAATCTATCAAAAACATGCCAAACTACAACTCCAGTGACAAACCCCAATGGCAGGCGACACATGCATTCCGGGAAACAATGTATTTTACTCATAGCATCCAACCAAACACCTTTAGCTCTAATATTTCACAGAGTAAATGAGGAAAAGTAGATTATTTCAGATCCCAAAATTTTGATAATTTGGAAAATCTGGCCTTCTGGGAAGAAGGCTACAATAGAAATTGGGCCATGGACCTTTAAAAAGAAGTGTTCTAGTTCTCCAATGAAATGAAATATAATAAATAGGGTAGGGTCTGGGAGAATCTGCATTTGGAAAAACCGATTTCCGCACACGAGTTCGGCATCCAGGTTTTTTCGAGCACTGAAAAATCATTTTCCGCACCAATCGCACTGAAAATGTATTGAATATGTGGAATTATGCACCAAAAGGGTCCGTTTAAACAACCATAGCCATTTTACAGAACTGAGATAAATCGTCAATCAATCATGCAATAAAAAGACGAAAAAAATCAATAGCCTGTAATCCCGGGTGACCATTTAAAACTTGCATAAAGAATCCAAATATGCTGCAAGTGTGTCAATTCACATCAGCACAACAACACTGTCTAGCGAATTTGTTTAGAGTGTGTGCGCCCCTGACGGGGAGATAACAATAAAGCACAACATACCTCACCAGGTGTGGCAATTCTTCCGTTATTTGTCCTGCGGTGGGGAAGAGGTTTTGTCTTATGGTCATTGGGGTAGATTTTTTTTCTCTTTGTGTGTTTTATTGATGCTGTTAGGTGATTGGAACCAAGGTTAAAATTTGGGTAAGAATCGGGATAAAATGTGGCAAGGAGGGGGAACAGTTCTGAATTTCTGGGGCAAATAGACAATGGATGATCAATTGATCCAAATCCAAAGTAAATCAGCACATGTTTAAATGAACAAAAATTCTCATTTTTGGCCATGGACCTTAGGCTTGCGATTGAAGACAACTGCCCTGGATGGCCGACACGTGGCCGGTTGGCGAAATTTGGTACAAAACAATTATTTAGAATCTTAGAAGGTATTCCAAATTTGTGATCAGAAATTACAGTAGTGATAAATTATGTGTAGTCATGAGCTGTAAAGTCATAAAAGATCGTGTTATAAAAGCTTGGGGAATTTCCCTGGGGCCGGACTATTCATTCGCAATCAGCTCAGCGGTGCCGTGTACGTTGCGGTGAAGCAATTCAGCTAAGATCAACTCATCTTGACCCGGGCATCTTGATCAGTGACACAGGAACGAACAGCTTAGCAAATCATAGACTTCACTACTCCATCGGCTTTTATTGATACACTGAGTATCATGAATGGATTATACACAATTGAATGCATTAAAAAAAAAAAAAAAAAAAAAACTTTAAAACCATCCACTGTCGCCTTTTATCTCTTCTTTTCCTTTCCGTGATAATTACATGATTACAAAGTGGATATGCATGTCATTCATGTACTGATCGTCAAAAAAAAACAGTCAGACCAATAGTTTAATGACTGTTTTAGTAGATAAATTCAAAATCGTGTTTTCCACGAGAATGTGGGAATTCTGAGCGGAAAGGTAAAATCTGTGCATAACATGCCATTTTCTGTGATCGTGGATTCTACAGGACCCTATATAGGGTTGGACAGATTAACTTTGACCAAAATCATGTAAGACCAGTTGTTTTATGTCCAAATCTAACACAATTTTGACCTCCGATGGCATCTGACATTGACTAAAAGTGACTTTGAAATTTGCTACATGAAGTCAGCGAAAAAAAAAAAAAAATAGAGGTTCGTACTTCATTTTGCCAACAATTTTACCCCCAAAAGGTGCTGTTTAAGTTAGTCGTATTCTCACTCTAAACATGCAGAGCTGTCGCTAGACATTTTTCAGGGGGGGGGTAAACTGAAGAAATGGTCGGATCTGGAATGGTACGTGGCGACGGACTCAGGGCCAATCCATGTAAAAGCCACTGGAGACAGACGGAAAATTGGCCACTTAAATTGCGGCTAAATTGTCGCGTTGCCTAATAAATTTAATTAACTGCGGTTTTATATGAGTTCATTGAATTGATTGAGATGAGCTATCTGGTTGTTATGGCTGCATAAGAGAGCGTATAAAACAAGCATAAAATGTATTAAAACAGGTACAATATCACTATTATCAGGACAACATAAACTAAAAAATCAAGTGTATACCTTTTATCGTTTAGATTGTGTACATATTTTTGTTGACAATACAACGGTGCCAGGCAAAATAAAGAAAATAAGACTTCACCTTGGAACTTGTTCTCAAAATGACTTACGTATGAGTACAAAAGTTTGAATAACTTTGCAACGAAATGAAAAAACGAGTTCTGAGGCTGAAGATCTCTCTTTTATATACAATATACATTTTAAACTCATGGATGCAGAAACTTATTTTCACCTGAACTGCCTATTAAAATATGATTGAGTGCACTAAAACCCAGCTCAACAGTCGTACTGGATCTTTTTTTACAATTAGGCAGACTAAAACACAAGAGTTTCTATTAACTCAAATAGTGAGCAGTGCTTTGCCTGATCAAGATTCGTGCTTTGTGTTGAGATGACTTTTCAAGTCCATCCATTCGTTTGATCCCAGCTACCTCCGCTCAGACGGAGTTGTGAAAACAGGAGCTGTAGCCTAGGCTTCAATGTCAGTTCTACCAAGTCAAAGTCCAACTCTATACTTCTCAGTCCACTATGGCTACAATTGCGAACAAGCCTGAAATGTGGAAAACGTGGCACAAGGGAGGTTTTTTTTTTGCAAGAACATTCCCCTCCCTCGATAACATGGAATAACATTAACATGCCTTTATAAATTGGTAGCAAATAATTTTACCAGATTCTGTTAAAAAGAACTCCCAGAACTATGACAAGAGTTAAGTTTAGTGGTTTTTACACTTCCTATAGGAAGCGTGTGCAGGCCAGGCCAAACTGATAGGAGCGCTACTTCTTACAACTTGTGGCGGATGTGGCACAACAACGGTTGTGTGCAAAGAGACTGCGCCTCAGTGGACATATCCCTAAACCACTGAGCCGAAATGAGGCTGCTGCCAAAGCACTAGAACTCTTAAGTCCAAAGCTGCCCTCTGTGAACGTGAACACCTTGTAAGGTGGTTAAAAGAGACGATGAAATCGATTCCGGAGCCGGTGATCAGGGACGGCTAGAATTTTTTACCAGCAAAAAGGGATCCAACTGCTGTGAGAGATGCAGTTGTCATGGGAACAGTGAAGCTGAATGTGATAGTGGAGATGTAGCGCCAAGTGTAACAAAGAAAACAAAAAGCAAGGAACCCACCAGGTGAGTGCATTTTGATTTCTTGCCAGCAAAATATCCAGACCTCATTTCTGAGGAGAGTAATAGCTCCGGAGCTCCTAAAGCTCTCCTGAGCAGTCTTCAGGAGCTCCAAAAATGAGCTCTTATTATTTGAAAGGCCTTTTGTTATGACATTGCAACCTAATTAGCCCCTTTCTTTGAGCTCCTAAATGAACTCAGAGAGTTATTATCAAGCTCTTCTTATTTTTCATAAATGAGCCTGAATACCCTTCATCTTACCATTGTAGCAGCTTGCTCCCAGCCTTTCTAGTTAAAGGGACTGGTGTATCATAACCTTCACACACACATGAATCTGTATTTTATGTATTTCACTGTAATGTGCCGTTGTTGTGGCTTGATGATCTTTGAGGTACTGGGATATAAACATTTGCTTCATACAGACAATTATCTAGCAAAACAAGAACATGCCATTACTCAAAAAGAATATGGTAAAATCACTGAAGGAGGGATAAACTAAACTTGCAACGGCATCAGATGAAATGTTCATGCTGTGTTAAGAAAAATATGAGTACTTTTCGGTCAGTAAAACTTATAGTCGGGGACAGAACCCTTGACGAGTGAGTACTTCCTGGTTCTCTGCGTATTTAACTACTGTAAAAAATGCCAACTGCCCCTGATTGCCACCGAAGCGATCTGCTGTTTGCTGGTCACCGAACACGCGCAATACGCGCTGATAGCTCCGCCCCCCCCCCCCCCATTCAACCAGGAAGTAAGTACAAGCTCGTCAAAGGGTTTCTGTCCCCAACACAGATATAACAAAGGATGATCCGGTATGCCCTATGAGTGCTGTACAAAATCTTGTCACCACAAACTAGCGCTATGGGGGGATTCGTGTTTTACCGAGAACACGCGAAAAGGAGGTGACGACGTCGTCCGGTGGTATTACCTTGGCATCCTAGCTAACGCAACCGCAGTGGTTTCGTAAAGAATTTAGCTTAGGGGCGTAGACCAAATAACAGCTGCTAACCAATTCCGTCGGCTTCAAAGGGATAAGACAAAAACCGGTGTAAACTCTTGATCAAAATTATTAACCTGACATAGCCGTCTGTTGCCCCAAATAAAACGTGACTTGTCTTAAAATGAATAAAATGTCACAGCCATTTCTCGTTCATAATGATTCAGCTTTATGATGATTGAAATAATATTAGTACCTTGCAAACAGAAGTTCATATAAACTTCAATGTAAAAGGTTTTATCCGAGGGGGGGCCTTATTATTTGAAAGGAAACTCACTCCGCAGACGGTAGATCCTGCGTGTAAAATACTGAAGTATTGTAATCATAGTATAAAAAGGCTATAGAATATCGTATTAGCGGGTATTAGGCAATACAGCAAGTGTATGTTATGTTCAAAATTTTAAGACCTATTATGACTAAATTTAAAACTGTCGCTCTATTCATTTTAAATATGTTCAATTATCAATACGGTATAAAATATTGGGAAGTGCTAATACAGAGGCAGTAAAAAAATTCACGGGATTATGACAGTCAATCCATCCTGGCACCAAATTGAAGCAATTTTCAGTTTTGACCAGGTTTTGATTGTAGATTTTTAACAAAGTGTAAATACGGGTGACATAATAAAAAAGTTCTACATTAGGTGGGCGTCAGGTTTTGTTTTTAATTTATACATTGTTTCAAAACTCTGAATACTAACGAATAATTTTAGGGTTTTTAAGATTTACTCTTTTTTACAATTACTGACGCTTTTACCGTATTTGTTGGCAGAAATGGAAGGCGTAATACGAGTGGCGGTTCCGAGGTAGTCGATCTAGGGGGGGGGGCAAATTTCCAAGTAGTCCGCCAGAGGTGGGAAAACTTCGTAAATCGTCCAGGTGATTTGCTCCAATAAGCAATTCTTAGCACATTTTTTTTGAGAGCGCCCCCATTTTTCAAAAATTGAGATTTTTACACGATTGCATTGGTAACTGGCTAGTAAACTATACCGTGAATGGTAGCGCGAAAATGATTATGTGTCACACGAAGGAATTTGTACTAGAATAAGTATTATCGGGGATCCCGATAATAATACAACGCTGCTGGAAACGGCCTTCCACTTGTGAAATAGCCGGGATATAGCGCCATGTACGTGTCTACGATCACCATTAGTTGTTTATAGTTCAGGCGAGCCAAGTTAGAGGTAATTTTCACGAGGGGCACTATTTCATCAGGACGGACATAAACGTAGCATTTCCCAGCTCTGCCGATTAAGTCCAATCTGAGATCCCAATTCTAATTACAAAATCGTTATTTGTGATAAATACGCATCTTTTTAGCATCTCGTCTCAGGTATGTTCCTAGGGATCAATGACCAACGTATAACTGTGCAAAAATATCAAATTTTGAAAATTGGGGCGCTCTCAAAACTATGCTAATATTTCTTTAAGTCTGAATCTGGCTAAATGTGAGCGTAGCGCGCAAAGAAATTTTGCCGTAATTTTGCCAAATTTAGGCTGAAAATTGGTCGTAAAGTCGCCGAAAAAGAGGGATGAAAATGCATTTTGGCCCATCGTCCCGCTTTTTTTTTCAACATGATGTTCGCTCTAAATCCGGTCCCTTTTATATACTTGAGGACTCAACTTGCCGAGTGTTTTTGTGCTTTACAACTTTAAGAGGATTGCTGACATAACTTCGTTTTGTACTTATTTTCTTCATATCACTTTCCCTATCCAACCGTAAATTAGCTCTGGCCCGACCCTAGACAAGAAAAGACCGCTGATTTTAAAAAACATGCGACGACCCAGATTGAATCCGGGTCGGGCTTGCACAATCATGCTTCTCTATGTGAACTCTAGAATTCTTGCTAATTTATCATAAAAATTAACTTTTGGCCGACATGCAATATCCAGCATCATTAAACGGAGAAAAAGAAAAATATGTAACGAATGTATGCAGGTGCGTACCACAGACACGCGTTTGCAAGTTACGCTGAAGACGCTGTCAACGCATCCGCGCTAACGAAAGATTCCGGAACGCGTAAATGCATTTGGAACATTTCCGAATACCCCCAATAGCGCTTCCATGCCGGACAAACAATTGGCGGCCAGACCGGGATCTCCTTTTCTATATCTGTGGTCCCCAAGTATGATTGTGAACATTTTTGTAAAAAATCATAAAAAAGAAGGTGGTGCATGGTTATCTTGAAGCGTGGACTGGTAAAATTTTGTACATCCCAAATTTCCTGCCTTTTTTGTAGGGGACAGCTTTCTAAAACCTTAAGAGGCAATTTTCCAATTCACTGTGATCACACATAAAAGTTGCACATAAAACAAAAAGTGTATGAACTGATTATAAAATGCATTGGTTTTTATGTTCTCTTTAGCTCCAAAGGCAACTCACTTGACAGAGCAAATGGTGTTAGACCTCATAGATAGGTGTAAGACAGATGAGAACTATTCTCCACTTGTTGAGTATTGGCGCAGTTGTCTCATATTGGAGACGACTGAACAAGAGTTTTCCTACTTGAAAGAGGCTCTGGAACCACCTCCGGATAAACAACTCTCTCATAAGAGTGGACTCGTGTTCAGAAGAGGAAGGAAAAGGAACGGATGAAAGTGGCAATAACCCTGGATCATCAAAGGGGAAATGCAGTACTACTAAAACGATGTGCAACTTAAGGTTGATATACCATCTGTACAACGCATGTTTGCAGCACTCTATGCTTTAAATGAGGACAGAGTTCTGAATGCCCGACTCAATGCCCGTCATTTATTCTTCACAAACTGGTAGTTAGATGTCCGTGGGGGGCCAGACTTCGCTACAGACGTAGACTATCTGTACTATCTTTGTAGTGATGATGGAGAACCACATGCTGCAGAGTCCAGAATACCTTGAAGTTGCCTTGCCTAGGCTTAGCCGTGCCCTAAGTAAATTGCCCTTGTAGCACAAGCAAGATTGCCAAAGTGTGTCAACAATTTAGCAGCAGAAAATTGCTGAAGCAACTGGAGGCCTTAAGCAGTTAATTACTTCAAGGGGAGTGAAAGGAGGAATTTTAGCAGTGGAAGAGCAACTGTCAATGAAGATGATTCAAATGCAGTGCCACAAAGGTGATGCGAATCATCTACGTATGCTAGTGTTTTAGGAGGTGAACTTAGTCCACCAAGCACCATACCTGCTGAAGAAGAGTTAGACTTGTCTGAATCGTGGGCGCTGTGGGCCATGAAAGAAAGGAGAAAAAGTTCCTAAAGAGTTCTGTAGCAAGGGAATATGAAAAGTCAGTGTCTCGTTCCTTGAAGCCACTATCTCTTCACTGAATTTTATAATGAACCTCTCAATGATCAAATTGAAGTCGACAATGTTTTAGCAATTACACAAGAAGGATAGAAAGAGAGGGGAGGGGAGCGGGGAAAAAGGGCGAGCCCCCTTTCTCTTTTGAATTATCCGTCAGATTAACTACGGCAGCAAAAAAACCTGGTGTTATTACGACAATCGGATACGCATGTACAACGAGGGTGTAGTCGAAGGTGCTGATACTCTAGTGGGAGGACATTATAATCCCTATTTGAAACTGAAAGTACGCAGAGATCATGTGTAGATGAGTTTGGTAAGGGTAGTACAGGTCATCCTGTCCAGAAATGTTTATGGTCAATTGTTAATAGACTATTGCACGATCCCAGAATGCATCTCATTCGGTGCCCATTTCCATCGGGAACCTATAAAAAGTAATGTTCAAAAAAATTGTGTTCGTTCGCGGCGCAAACCGTGCCTAAAACTACAATTACAAAGTACTTTCACGTGAAGTTAATTTCTTAAAAAATGTCAGAAGAAATATCTATGGAACAAACAACAACGAGGCCAATGGTGTTGAAAGTAATGACAAAACGTGATATTTCCGACGTAACGTGCCACTTGGCACCTGAAGGATGATACACAACTATAGTGCAACGTCACAAAGGTTAAGTTTTCTGGTATTTCGTTCCGCTCCTAACCGCATGTTTTTGGCTGACTTGAGGTGGTATGAGTTAACTGGATGGAAACGGGCACCGAATGAGATGCAGTTCGGGGATCATGCAAATGGTCTATTGATGTGATGTCATTTCTTTTGACTATAGCTCCATTGTGCAAGGTATAAACAATATGAGTCAGGTAGATCAGGCCAATGAATCTGAAAAAGAGATTCAATCTGAATTGTGGAACTCTGGAATTATAAAGGGAAACATGCTTGAATTCAGATTAAATGCTTTTGTCAAATCAAAAAAAACAGTTTGAATGTGACCATTGTCCTTCAAAAGCGGTATCCCCCAAGGCAAGTTATTGTCTTTATTTGTTTGAACAATTCTAAGGGATGCACAAATCTGACAACTGATAGAACTAGGGCATGCAAGAGATATGCCTGCAAAAATCAGAAAAAAGTACTGCGTGATGGTTTGACATAGGTCTGAAGGTCAATGACGTAATAAATATAAAGGTTGTGGTGTTACTTATGGGCTTGTATGTGGTTTAAGGAGATAAAAACTTTCAAAATACTGGGTGCCCTGCCCATTGAGGTTTTTTGTTTTCAGCTGGTTTTATATATGATGAGCCCCCAATGATACTACATGCAAACAAGGATAGTATCCGCAAAACCTAAGTATTAACAAGTAAAAGTGCCTGATGACCGATTCTGCTGGGTAGCTATTGGTTACATCACAAAAATTAATTTTTGCCCTGGGGATTTGTCCTTGACTGTGAATCATTACTATATTATGAGGTTGCCACCTAGAAACCCGATGGGGGGACGTTTAGCACTGCCAACCCGGCCCTGGTACAGGTAGTATGGTTACCAGGATGCCAGTAGCAGGCCCTCAAAGAAACCGCGACCTGACCTTTAAAAAAAAAAACAAAAATATAAAAATGGGCACACCTAAAGCGTGTGTTATTTCTTAGGGCGTTTGGGATATTTAATGCTTGATCTAGATTTAAAACTTAGGAATGTAATTTTAAAAAAAGGTTACCTGTTTTGGATGATATTATGACTGAATACATCCCGGGAAAAGATTACGACGATTATGGGCTAGAATGCATTTCATGGAGGCGCCAATTGGCATGGTCTTTCAATGAACAAGGTTACAATCTTTTTAGGCATGGATGACATCATAGCAACCAAGCAAAAGATAGATTTGACAAATTTTGAGGCCACATTCTTTTCAAAAGTGCCAGGTCTTTGAAAGATGGTCATAAACGTGCCGAGAGAAATCACATTTTTTTAGATATAAGTAAAAACATCTCAAAATGACAACTTCCTCCCTGGGTGCTCATTAGGACATAAAGATGAAATTTCTCTTGTAGTTGAAAAGGAATTAAATTTTTACAGTGAGTACATTATATCCCAAGGATTGAATGGAGTGAGATCAAACTAGCAGGGGAGCCCGTTTGATTGATAAACTGCCATATTGGTGGTAAAAGTACTACTTAACCCCAAAAGTTTTAAATACGGTTTTGTCCAAGTAAAAGGCGGGTGACGGATAACCTAAAATTGCAGAAAAAGACGTAAAGGAAATAGTTAATTAAAGTTGGTTTTGTGTTTGGGGGTTAGGGGGGAGTGTGGCTGCGTGGAGTTTGGGGGTTGTAGGTGGGCGAGTGAGTGGGGTGGAGGGGGAGGGGGTGCGAGTTTATTTTGCTTATTATATCCTTCTTTAGTACTCCCATTCTTCTTATTAGATGTTTTTGGTGAGTTTGAGTGGTACAGCAGCTTTATGGATTTTGATCTAAGAGGTGACCCTGTTACTCCCCTGTCCATACTGCAGACTTCTTTTTTCCCATCCTTTCCGAAGTCTCCTGTTTTTTACTAGTTAGGGCACGGCTAACTAAATGGTTGTCATGCACTGGAACAGAGCGCATGCCGGTAAGGCATTGTGGGCGATGAGGTGTGTTGAGTTGAGGGGTTGTTGGGGGTTCGATGTGGGTCGGGTTGGTGTGTTGGTGTGGGGGGGGGGGATGGGAGGGGTGTTGGTGGGTGGGGGGGGTTTTGGGGGAGATTGGGGGGGTGGGGGTATGAGTGGGGGGGGGGGGGTTGGGGGGTTAGGTAGGTGTGGTGGGGATGGGGGTGGGGGTCGTAGGGGGGGGGGGGGTGGGGTGGTGGGGTTTTGTTGTGTTGTGGGGGGGCGGGCGTGAGGGGGAGGTGGGCGGGGGAGGGGGGGGGGGGGGTGAGTGGGGGAGTGGGGGAGTGGGGGGCGCGCGGGGGGGGGGGGGGGCTGGGT
Organism: Ophioderma brevispina; assembly: GCA_023653785.1. Classification (NCBI taxonomy): domain Eukaryota; kingdom Metazoa; phylum Echinodermata; class Ophiuroidea; order Amphilepidida; family Ophiodermatidae; genus Ophioderma; species Ophioderma brevispina. The sequence continues at coordinate 21,406 of JAMKCH010085608.1, forward strand.
GGTAGGGGTGGGTGGGGGGGGGGGTGGGGGTTGGGGGGGGTGTAGGGGGGGGGGGGGGGCGGTCGAGGGGCGGGGGGGGGGGAGGGGGGGGTGGGTTGGGGTGGTTGGTTGGGGGGGGGGGGGGGGTGGTTCTAGTGTTTGGTGTTTTGTTTTTGGTGGTTTTACACTGTTATTGTGTTGTTTGTTGTGGGGGTACCCAATTCAAAGACATCTCCATCCTCATACAACACCTCCTCTCCCTCCTCCACTTGTTTCTTCCATTGTCTTCTTGGACGTCCCATCCTCCTAAACCGCTCACCTCGAGCTCAAAAGCTCTTAACACATGCTCCACTTCCCACCTTCCCCTAAAATCACCCAACCATACCTTCACTTCGCTGTCACAGCCACCTCACATCCACCACCCCATCTAACATATTCCCATGGTATGTGAACTCATTCACAGACTCCACCTCAACACACAACTTTTCTTCCCGTTCCACCATCCCTCAGTTACCACATCATTATCATTATCAATTTATTTAAACAAAACACACACAAGATTGTACACAAAATCCAGGTCACAGTCTGGGCAGATCCAGACACATTGCGGGTACACAATATACATACAAAAGGCAAGACGATAATTATATTTAGTAGTCCATGGGTAAATGCATTATACACAATTAGTGTTTTGTTTGCACCCTTCTTGAAATGCTAGCTGGAACAGGGTGCCATGGACAACCCAACTGATCTCAAGAAACAACTCTATGTGGAATTTGAAGGAGAGCAGGGAGTGGAGAAGGCGGCGTCTCAAGGAATTCTTCCAACTTGTTATAGAGGAAATCAACCAGATATAGGTGAGATTATGTAGGTTCAATATTCAGCAACAATTGCCTTAATGGGATTTAGCATGTATGATGCTGTTGTAATTTTATTTGATGAAAGTGTACCAGTACTCTGTCCCTTTCAAGGAAAAATTTGCCATCAAAACAATGCAGAACTGCCCACTAGGGCAGGCAAGGGGGGGGGGGGGTCCCCTAATTTCTCCCCCCCCCCCCCCCCAGCCAGAAGGGAAAAAAGGATTTAGCAAAAAGGATTGGGGCCAAAAAATCAATAAAATCTGTTGTAAAAACCAGCTACTTTGGGGAGCAAATAAATGATTCAAAATCTCAGGAATTTGGATTTTGGCCCCTCCAAATTTCACTTCCCCCCCCCCACGAAAAAGAGTCTGGCTCTGCCACTAAGTACTGCAAAAAGTAGACACACAATAAAGGGGGCCCACTACGGTGTTTGTCACATTCTAGCACGTATCAAATAATTTCACTCAAAGAAATAACTTTCTGTTACATTCAATGCAGATCTAAAAAGCTAGGCAAAATAGACATTATAAATACAAGGTGTCCTCAAAAATTGTGCAAGTAGATAAACCTCTTGATCCTCAAAAAATGCTGAAGCTGTGAATTTCATTTCATTTTATAATGTGTGCAAATACCATGACAAACCGTCACGCAAGCCAGAGATATGATGGAAATAAAAGCCACTATTGGTTCACCCATTTCCAATTGGAATTACACAGTTAACATCATGTGTCCGTCATGGTGGGTGAGCGATTTCCAACACGGTGGATGTACTGCCGAATCATGGCATACATTATCAACTGAGGAACAACAAATGCACTCACAATATTAGTTTTGTAGATTATAAATGGCAACATGGGCATTAAAAATATACAGACGCAAGATTAAGTCATCTCATCATGTCACATTGATAATTTGCCCATCCTTTCTATATATCTGGGATCTTTGTATTAAACCAGTGTGATTTCAGATAGATTTAAATAGCAGAGGAGTCATGTATTAAAAAGAAAAGTATGTTAGTAGTTATTAAATTTTGACATGCCGCTCTTCTCTTGCCCAGATTTCGTTGGGTGTATGGCAAAATGAAAGAGTTTTGAGTTTTCTGGTAATCAATTAGTGTAGAAAGACCGATAAGTCAAAACAAACAAAAAAACAACAATAAAAGCATAACTTCTACAACTCCAACATTGTAAAAAAAAAAAACAAATTCTAATCCTTATGAAGTTGTAATATGTAGCAGTGTGTACATGGATCTGAAAATTGCTATTTTTGAACAGGTATTTGGATTCACTGTGAATGCAAAAAGGGTGAACATAAGCATCAAAATACCAAAGTCTGGGTTGGACCTGAGGAACATGTGTCACACACATGTTCATTTCTTCTATAAGAACTGCGGAATTGCTCAGGCAAGAATGGGGCACGCGCAGCGTGATGTGCACCAAACCCGGAAGCACAAAATACGTTTTTAGCAGGGTCAAATGATTTGTAATGGTTTGGCGGCGTGCGCCTATACCGCAATTCAATTTGCATAATACCTGCATGCGTTAAGTTGACCTGAGAAATGTGTGACAGCGAATTCTAGTGTGGTAGTTGAAGTGATTCAGGTTTGACACATTTTTTCTTTCTATTAAATACCGGCTGTTTACCATAATGAAAGACCGAGTCTACGGTTCAATCCCACCTCATTTGAAGCAGAGCCGCAGTAACACACGCATTGGCATGGTGTTAGGCCTGGCCATTTTACAACAACATCATATTGGATATCAATTCCTTTAGTGGTGTATAGAAAACTGTGGGAAGAAGAGGAACAGTACAAGATTTGAAAGACTCACAACCGGTAAGATATGAGTGTCAGAAGAGAAGTTTGTGCTTGAACACTGTGCTAGGTACGCGGATTGAGTTTACCTGGCCTCTAATTCCTGTCGGTACTACCAAATCTTGATAATGTATTTAATTAAGTTTGTTTCAAACCCAACCATGATGCAATCGATAACAGCAGTGTGTATGAGCTTACTCTGTTTACTATGAGTTTCCGTTGATCCTAGGCAGTCTCATTGGGTCGAGGTGTGGCTTTTCTATTTAGTAGGTACGCATACGAATTAGAGCCAAGCGTTGACCTCTTGCGCGCTAGTTACTGGTCACATACGTAAAAGACAAATTTGACACAAATATAAAGGTCTTCTTGCATGGAGAAAAAACTACACCCCATTGAGGCTCTTGTAATATGAGAGTTACGGCAATATCAGTGATTTGCCAAATCGAAAAATTAGAAAACAGATCATCAAGAATCAGATTTTTGCATGTCGTAGAAAGTACAGTTATCCTGACATACCCTGCAAGTGATAAGACTGTGAAAGCAACCTGATAAAGACAAAATTTGTTAATTTAGTCATTACTGTCCATATGGGCACTTTCTACAACACATTGATGAATAGAGATTCATATCTTTGAACACTGTTGTATTCTTTCTTTATTGTCATTATTCAAAAATAACTTCTGCGAATTCTATATACTTTCCCTTCACTTTTAGACTACTCCTTTTGGGTGGATCACTGATAGTGCCTTTAAATGAAGATAGTTGAGTGGACAGGGAGGGAGAAATAGGGGAGGAGGAAGGGAAGAGGGAAAGGGGAGAGATGAGAGAGTGGAAGGTGGAGTGATAAGGGAGGGAGAGTAGGAGAGGGAAAGATAGGAAGGTGGAAGGGAAAGAGTGAGGCTGAGAGAGGAGGGATAAAAGGTGAGGGTGGAGGGAGTGAATTGTTTCTTTTGAGGATTATCAATTGCAATAATTTTGTCAAATTTGAAAAGTTAGACAAAACTCAAGTGGAATTTATTTTTTATAAATTTTATTACTAAAACATTCACAAGTTGAGCAATGTGCACCACCCATCGATGCCCATATACTTAAACTTGAGAATGCATAAACAACTCCATCGGTCAATTTTAGTTGCAGTTTCTTGGCTTTCAGTTTGCGGGGGTAGCAAGGTTAGAGTTATGAGGGTGTGTAAGGATCCTTATCGGACATTACCTGTAGACTTCCAACTCCAATCCTCTTCCAACTACCCCAATTCTCTCTCTTCAATCACTAATTCTCCAACAACATACCCCAAATCTACTACCCAAAACCTCAACTTCACTCCCCAAAGCACCAATTTCCTTGTCCCAATAACCCCCAGTACCACTTAACTACCCAGCAAATCAAACTCTCACTACTCAATCACTCCAACTTTGCCCTTCAAAACAACTGTTCAATTCCCCACCTCCCAACTTTCCCCAACTTTACCTAGGTCCTCCAAATCTTCCAACTGGAGCTGGAGCAGAATATCAGAGGGGCCTTATTTAAGGAATTTGTTTACCTCCCACTACAGAAAAGGTTTAACACCTTAGGTAGTTAGTATGGATCCTCTACATCAATGCTAGGTAGGTAGTACTCTCAAATGGTATCACTTTTTCAATAGGGGCCAATTTAAGTTTACACAGGGGTCAAACTTTTAAAATGCCCTAATCATGTTGAAATGTATGCCATATTGTCCATATAATCATAAGGATTCCAAAAATGTATAGTTTGTACCACCTACGACCATTGGTTTTGGAGTTACAGGGTAAAAATGACTAAAATGGTAAAAAAGGTCAATTTCAATTTGTATAGGGGTCAACATATAATCTGATTATATTTTAAATACTTGCAAATTGATGCCTGAGGTAAGAGGACTCCCAAAAAGTATAGTTTTGATTATGTTAAATGTTTACTTACCGAGATAAGGGTCAAAGAAGGTCAATGCCAATTGGATTATAATATGCCCTATGACCTATTTTGTCGCATAACATGATAACTATACACTGGAGAAGGTACAAACTATTCCTTTTTTTTGACACATTAAGCTAGATGAACAACTTCTTTCATTTTTCAACAAAATTAGAGCAACTTCTGATTTTGACCCCTGTACAAATGGAAATTGACCTTTTTTACCATTTTAGCCATTTTTATCCTATAACTCCCAAACCAATGGTCATAGATGGTACAAACTATATATTTTTGGAATCCTTATGACTAGACGGACAATATGGCATACATTTCAACATGATTGGAGCATTTTAAAGGTTTGACCCTGGTGTAAACTTAAATTAGAGAGTACTAACTACCTAGCGTTGATATGGAGAGTCCATACTAACTACCAAAGGCCTCAAGCCTTTTCTGTAGTGCAGGGTAAACGATGTTTGACCTGGGTCTGTGCTCCTCCTCTATACATACCTATCACAGAGTCCCCTTTCCCCAAAACCCTTCCAGTACTCCTTTCCAATCAACCAAGGGCCCCTTCCTAGCTACCTCAGGGCCCTTCCAAATGGTATTCTACTCAATTAAGCCCTTTTGGAGTCCCACCTGCACATGGTTGACTTTCAAGTCAGTGCAATAAACCCACTTCTGGTGCTGGGTATTTGTGCAGCGATCCCTGTACAACTTGAATGACATCCCCCTTGATAGGTTATTGTCTGCAAATGCAGAGTTGCTGTGTCACTGTATGTTGAGAACCCCTTACAAGCTTGTGCCAGGAATTATGCTGGTACAGTTTACATTTGCATTTTTGTACCATCACCTTAGCTCAAAATTCAAGTTGTTCGCTACACTGGTCGTCTGCTCTGACCTGGCTCAATGCAATTTTTGATACTCATTCTGAACAGAAGTATATCATTCTCACTTTACCTTTGACATCCCCGACCACGATGTCTGATGAAAGGGCTTATAAGACTGGCATATGGAATAAAGCAAGAGGCAACTATCTTCTGTAACATTACAAAATGTTATTATCAAAATAGCTCCTTTATATTTCATTTCATATGATGGTCTTATTTGAGAATTCCATTCCAACTACTGCTGGGTCTCCTTCCCAACTCCCCCAGGACCTCTTCCAACTACACTGGGGTCCCCTTCCCTTTGATACCATTGAACATGATATTTTGATTAAAAGGCTTGAAACCAGTTTTGGTATCACAGACACTACTCTTGCCTGGTTTAGATCATATCTCACTGACAGAAGTACCCGAGTGATGGTAAATCATGAATTGTCCGTGCAGCAGATTTTCAACTACTCTGTTCCTCAAGGCTCCATTGTAGGCCAGCAAGGTTTCATAATGTACACTCATCCAGTCGGTGACATTATTAGCAATCATGATATTGAGGAGAAAGGAAGAGCGCATCGCATGTTAGAACACATAAACAGTAAATACCAACACAGAATCCAAACACAAGCAGATATACCCTCGGAGGAAAATTCGAGGGCACACCTGCCTGGGCCAGGATTCGAGCCGGGGACCTCTGGCATACAAGACCAGTGCTCTACCAACTGAGCTACCCAGGCTGCCCGATAAACAGGCCAGCAACTGAGAACTTATTGGCGAGCGATCCCGGTATACAATACACACAAACATGATGTTAACTTTCACTCGTATGCTGATGATACTCAGCTTTTCTGCAAGTTTAATCCAAAGATTCAAGCTGTATATCTGACATAAACACCTGGATGTCAAATAACATGCTGCAGATGAATCAAGACAGAATTTATTGGGTTTTTAGCCATTGGACTGAGTGAGTTTTGGAGGAAAAAATCTTCATTTACTGCCCGAACATTTTTTCACTTTCAAAACTACAATGATTGCAGTGTACTCACATCTGATAAAAGCAGTGGTGGTCTACATGTTCATTTGTATTGGAATACAACATACATTTGAACAAGATGTTTTCTTAAAAAGTTCTTGTCTTAATACCATGTTATGTTGATTCATCTCCATAGGTGATTTATAACAGTCTGCAGTCTCTCTTGCAATATGAAGGTGATGTGGAGGAAGAGTTGTTGATGAACTTTGTCATCAGCTACACTGATGTGTTTGGTAATACAATCTCTCACAGTCTCAAAGGTGATGGTGAGAACATAAGGGTCAATAATAACAACAGACAGGTAGGTGTATGGCTACATCAAGTACACGGCCATTTTCTTACATGCGTGGTAGCCTATACGCCAGCTACACCGTGTCTACCGTGGCAGCTACTGCACAGTACACACTGGGCAAGTTGCGATGCAGTAGCTGCAAGATTGGGCTTCCAAAGTACAGAGTTATTAGGTATACAGTGGTGTGTCTACTCTACAGTACCTACCCCAATGGCTACCCTGTAATTGCCCACTAGGTGGAGAGAAGGTGGATATGTTGTAGACAGTACCGGAGTAGACATGCAACTACCACGTAGCTACCTCGCGGTAACTAGGATGCCATTTTGATAGTGGAAGAAATGAGGGCGCTATACACTTGGTCTCTATTTAGCATTTTTGATTGTTTTTTTAGGAAAATCATTACGAAATTCTAATCGGGCATCATCAAAAACCCCCACATTCTAGCACTTATGATATAAAATGCAAATATGTGCCAAAAATATCTAAAAAACAAAATTGACCACGAGAAATATCGCGCGCGCTGAGAGCCGGTGTAACCACGTAGCTACTCTGCGACGGGGGAGACAGCCACTGTGCGTACACTATCCGTCTATGCGGCAAAAATACACGGAATCCTGGCCGGCGAGTGTACGTATAGTGGGTAGGTAATCATTGTCTACTCGGTTTTAGAAGCTGCGCGGGAATACCATGAAGAAATTGGCTGTGTAAGACTAGGTTGTACTACTAAATTAGCAAAGACACAAAAAAATACTTATGTGTAGTAAAGAGGTGAAGTTGATTTCTCTTGTACAGGTCAGAGTATAGTGTGTATTGTAATCTATCCCATTGTCAAAATATTTAGATCTAGATATATGGTGGTAGGGAGATGCTCTAATTTCCAGTTGTGCTGCAGTGTACTTTGATCAAACATGTTTTATTTTTAGAATTTAATGGTCTAAGGTAACCGAGCACTAACATTTTGGTGTCACTGTTATCTTAGGACACCTTAAATATTAACAGTTCTCAAAGTACAGGCCACAATAAACTAAAAGAAAAGCCAAATAAGCCAGTATAAATGAAATGGAAAAATACATCGAGCAAAAGATGAATGAAAATGATATCTTATGCATGTTAAGTGAATCATTTTTTTAGTGCAAAACTAACGGGGCCTGTGCTAGACACATTGAAATCCTGAATAGAATTAAAAATATATACAAGCCATAAAATTGAAGCTGCAACCATACATATATGTTCCACAGACACAAATTTTATATACAAAGTACGGGTGTTTTAAAAAAAGAGAGAACCTCAAAGCGCCCTCTATTTCACGAAGAGAAAAAAAGTAAATCATACAAATCAATACACATCTGACTAACATTTCTATTCCTTTTCTTCCATTTGATAGGAGTTTGTGGACCTTTATGCTGATTTCCTTCTCAACAGGTCTATAGAGCGTCACATTCAGATCCTCAAAAGGGCTTCGATTGGTTGCGGATGAATATCCTCTCAAAATTTGGTCAGACCCGAAGAGGTGGAATCCTTGTGTGTGGAAGTAGAGTAAGTGTCAATTAAAAATTACTTTTAAAGTGTGATTTTGTTTCTCTATGAAGCTAAGGTGCACACAGCTGTTTGGATGTCTCATTATTCATGCATTAAAACACCTGTCACAGGGCCGATTTGTCAGCGGCTAAACCATCACCCCCCATAAGGTTTATAAGGAAATCTGATGAGGAGGTTAGCTGGTTCACCATGGTAGAATGAAAAAAATCACCCTACAAGGGCATCAGCTCTGGAGAGCTAATGGCGGCATCCAGCACATGATGCCTGGCATGGTGGGCATGGGTTGCCAAAGGCTAGGTCCACTGCTGAAAACTATGGATTGATGTCAGAAAGGGCATCCGGTCAATTAGCTTTTTATCCAATAAATCCTCACACAGCAGTATGAGTGTGAGGGTGTATCCGGCCACCCCCGTTAAGTGGGGACAAAACTGGATTTAAAAACTTTGTTTTAACTAACTAACTAAGAATAAAAATATCACTGGCGCACTCTTTTGAAAAATAATTTTGGACGATTTATTCCATAACCACATCTGTGCAAATTTAATGAATAATCATGCGGGCAAAGAGGATTTTCTATAAAGTTCTTGTTTTACCATAATTCTATAGGTGAATCCGAATATAGGGCATGCTATAATATACAAAAACATGACCGTATAAGGTCTATATGGCAAATTCATGCAATGGATTTTTCTGATTTTTTCAGAGGTAATAGTTTTTGCATTCCCTACTTATAGCAGTTGTCAATTGTGTGTCATTGCTTAACATTACTCTAAAAATAAGAGACCCATATTTGCATGGGGTCAAAGGTGTGTACACCCTAGTCTGTTTAGACAAAAAGCAATTTACAGTAGCATCCATCAAAACATGGTTATGTCTTATTTTTTTCATTTGTAAGGCCTTTGATTTTGATGCTCTGGAGGAAGCAGCGAGAAGATGGTGGATACAATAGGCAATCGGATATTATCAGGTAATATGATAGCGTGCACCTTTATCTTGAAAGGCAACATATCTTAAAAAAGTGACTAGTTTCTTCTGGTGGTCACACAGAATGGCTTGTTGGTTAGGTAATTGAGTAAACACAGATCAAAGGTGAATATTAATGGGACATCAGGAGATTTCTGAGATAAATATTTAGGCGACAACTTAAATACTTCTAAAAAAAAAAAAGGGTCATTGTCTGGTTCCTGTAGCTCAAAACCTGAGTGCTATGTTGTTGGTTTTTTTTTTAGTCAAAAAAGCTATGGCGGAATTCTTTTTATTGCATTTAAAGATTTGTTTTATTGTTTTTATGTTTTTTCTTTTTTGTACTTTTTTTGGTACCATTTAAAAAAGTATGCATGATTTATAGCAGAATCTATGACGAAGCAAACTCAATTCAATGCAAAGGTCATCTCCCTAAATACATAACGCGCACTGAAATCTAAATAATAAAGACTGAAATACATTAGCGCTTGGAAAGTTTCATCTTGATAGAATGGCCTTCACACAAAACCCCATCTGAAAATGTTTGAACCGATATTAAACCCATTTTGATGAGAGGTCTAAAAAACATGATCGTTGATATCCCTGTAGAAAGCTGTAAATGAATATGGTACCAAATGGGCTTATTTCGTCATAACATCCAAACCAAAACATCCCATAAGCAAAATTCTACAGGGTAAATGAAAGAATAGTAGCTTTCTCTGATACAACTTGTCTTGACCACTTCCAGAAAAAATATGGGGGCGGGGACGAGGCGATTAATAGATTTTGAGTGTTGTTTTTTTTTTTTTTTTCTTTTTTTTTTTTTTTTTTTTTTTTTTTTTGTGTTTTTTTTTTTTTTTTTTTTTTTTTTTTTTTTTCTTTCTCAGGTGCTTCATTGTTCTATTGATACCAGATTGTAAATTAAATGGAAAGTAAAAAATTCTGCATCCACCCAATATAAGAGTTCACTTTACCAAGCGTTATAATAGAAAATGTGGAGATAACAACCACTAAATTGGAAAATATAATTTTGGCTATTTACTTCAGACTAAGTAAGTGAAAGATGTTTAATGTGATGGGAGGTGATCAGTCTAGATTGCAAACTGCCAACACTGATGCCGAATTGAGTGATCGAGTTGTTTTTTTTAATTCCAATAATTTGAGTTAGCAAGGTGGTTTCTTAACATGGCGTGCCATTGATGTGAAAACGTAATGTTGCTGAAGAACAAAACCAGTATGTTGCACATTTAAACAGTCATTACCACCCAAGCACCAACAACCAACAACAGTTTTGGCCAAAATCCGATGGGTTGACTTTCATGTGATGAAACTCTAGATTATTGGGTTCAAACGCTTACCTTTACAAAAGGAAAATGAACATTTTCTATACCTAGAATTTTGTGAGAGATCACAGAGATGGCGGCCATATAGTATGGAGAAATCCAATAGTTGTTTCTTTTATTTTTTCAAGAATGGTTTGAGCAATGCTTTAATGATGAGACCCCAAGGCACTGACTTGCCACAGTGCCCTTGTGTTGTTCTGCTCTCTAATGCACACATAAGATTGCTCCGATTGCTCTACTTAAATCAACATGCCAGATACCAGGCCACCCACATGGCAATGTAGAGCTATCAATTTCATTCATTCAAAGATCATCCTGTATATTGCATTACTAGAATAAATGGAAAGGATCACCCAATATTGCTTACATATTTAATGAAATTAGGCTATGAAAGGCTCTGGAGATGAAGAAAAAGAAGAGTGGGCATGGTAAAAGGATAGAATTTTAGCATGCACATATCATTGATTGTTTTTATCAGTCATTGAATGCAGCAATGCGGTGAATTTTACTAATGCTGAGGTCAATCTGATCGGGTTCCAAATGTGGCCAATTCAGATCAATATGATCAGATTGTGATCATCTATGGTTTAACAGTACAAAAATGATCAATATATTAAAAGACGTATGGCGTTGAGGAGAGTGTTTGTGAGATCCTGTGATGTCGTCCTCATGTTCCCTTTAAATGCAAAAGCATAACCCTTATTGAAATACAAATGTTGTGTTAGATACTTCTGGGAAAGTGTGATGATATGGAGGAACATTCCAGAAGAAGAAGGTACTGCTGTTCACAAAAAGGCGTGACCGTGTGCCTGTAGGAGGGCTTTCCAAACTCAAACTGTCATAGCAAAGAATGGAGATGACTCGGACAGGTAAGAATGTAACAGAAAAGTTGTTGTACAGTGCTCTAAGTAATTAAAGGATAGGAGGTACAAAGATTAGTAAAAGTAAAAAAAAAACCCCTTGTTCTAGAAAAAATACAAAAAAACACTGTTTGGCATTATGTTTAAAAAATATGTTTAAAAATCTATGGAGAAGAAGTATTAATTAAAACAAACAATATGGAACCCTAATTCTATTATAGTAGGACCCAGCTAGGATACAAATTAAATTCTTATTGCAAGCTCAACTTTAAAAATATTGGTCAAAAGGTTGTCATACTTCCTGAATTTCACATGTATGACAGATAAAGTGAAAAATATTGAAATAAATGAGGTATTCCTAGTTACCTATAGGGTTGCCAAAAACTCACTAGGATTTCAAATTGTGCACATTTTACATTCCTTTATGTGGAAATTAGTGGGGTTGTATTTTGAAAGCATGAGTAGGAAAGCTTCATAGATGATGCCAATTCATAGATTATGGGAATTGAAGTAGAAATTAAGGTGTATTTGTGATCCTAGCACCTCATGTTTTGGTTTATGGTGCACTAGATATGCACAAGAAACGTTATTTCCAAATTTCAGTGGATTATGGACAGTGCTTTGCTGTTATGAGCAAATGTTTGTATCATGGTTCCCCATGTGTTGTAGAAAAACCGAATTACAAAATTTCTTTAGAGTGATCAAATTTGCATGTAAGTTAGGCACAAATACTCTACTCGGGCTAACGTTCAAATGATATAAAAATGTCTACAAGTTAAGTTAATCGTGCTTTGTCTGTTGTGGGAGAAATCTACCATACTTATCACTAGCAAACCAGATGTATTCAAAACATTTCCAAAAGACTTATTCTGTAATTAGTGCCACTACTCAAATTGGATATGTACTTTTGGCTAAAAGTACTTTGTAAGTCTATTATAGACTGCTGGGTGATAGATTAATATTGTTTCAAACATGACCTGTTAATGTTTATAAACATGACCTTGTTCAACCAATTTATCAATATTATTAAGGACAAACAATATTATTGAAAACTCTTGGTTCTCTACGTTGTGTGAACCGTGCAGCATTGTACCAAGAAACAGAGATAGGCTGGGAAACCATGAGCACCAAACTCCAGGCAATCAACTGTCATTAATTGTCAGTGATAAGGATGTAGTAAATTGCATTTGTTGCTTGTATTTTAAGTGATTTCACCTCCAATTCATTTCGCTACTAAAAAAGCATACCACTGGAGTAAGCAGCAACATCCTTGATGCTCTCTTTTACTCTTGAGGTTATTCTTGTAATATGCTGATAAAGGGGCATTTTGTGATCCACAGCTCAACCCCCCCACACTTGCCTAAAAAAAGTGAGATGTATATATATCAACTGTTAGATTACTGAATTGTGTGCTTAATATTAAATTTAATTTTTTAGGTTTTTTCTTTTTTTAAATTCTTAATTTTGTATTTTTGTCCTAAAAAAGACAAATTAAAACCCCAGTGGCCAATGGGGCTCTGTGATACAAACATTGGTCATTACATCAAAATGAACGGTTAGAATCAACTGTATTTGGTAAATTAACATTTTATCATGGATAACTAGTAAACCTTAAAAAATGAGGTGCTAGGATCTCAAAAATGCACCTTTAAGTTTGAAGTTGTAAGTTGAATAAGCCATTTAGTATTCTTACTAGAATGTCCAACTTTTTGGCTAGTAGAGTACAGCCACTTCGGTCTGCAGCGATCCATATACAACGTGAATGGCATTCCCATTCATGTTTAGATTGATATCTGCCAAGCAACAGTTGGATGCTACCTGTGTGGTGAAAAACCACTTGTAAGCTTTTGCCAGGAATTCTAGATATGCTGGCATGGTTTACAGTTGCATATTTGTTAAAAGAGTTATTCGCTATAATTTTATCGTCTGCTTACCTTGCCCAATGCCTTTCCCATATCAGCCAAACCTTGACGTTCTTTTTCCACTTGACCAGCACCGATGCGCATGCGATATTTTAACTCGAAAAGGGCTTATTAACACAAATAAAATATTCATTTGTATTTAAATTTATGTCTGTAAAAATGTTTTCATATTATAAGTACCACAGAATGGACAAATTATGTGTAGTTGGTCAGGAAATTCTAATACCTTACCTTGAAAGGCATTAATTTTTTTGTCTTCATTGCAGATTACCCACCTCTCATACCTGTTCAATGTACTGTTGCTCTGAGTATAGCAGTAAGGAGAAGCTGCAGAACGTCTACTGAAAGCTATCACACATGCAAAGGATTTGGAATGCTGTGAGAAATAACATGTTACATCAGTCAGGTGGTGGATGGTTGGGGGGCAATGTATACCAATTCAAAGATTTTTGACCAAATGTGAAAAATGCAAAACAAGTAATATGCTGGAATACTGTATAGCTTGTGGTGAATACAAGTGTGAGGTAGATTCTCTAAGTGGTTGGTAGATAATCCGTGCATTGCGTTTGAACATCTCATTTAATGTGGAGAAATATTTTGGATTAAGAATCCTCCTTTTTGATTCCATATGTTATGCAAGGTAGCTCTTAACTGCTGAAAAAAGTTCGGGACAAGTTATCATTTTCTTGTGACACAAATTATGACAGAATTACTTCATTTAAATGTACAGTCAGATTCCTAATTATACACAATACCCTATGTAGGCGGTATGTACTCCAAATGTACCGTCAGCTGCTTAGGAACATATAAACATGTTTCTAGGTACATAGCTGGTAGGTATGCATTGTATTAAAACAATCCTCTAGGAATAACGGGGTACACACTATTGCCAAAGCTGGGGTATCATTGGTATATTTTATGTATTACTCTGTAATAGGTAAGTAAAACAGGCACCAACTGTATCCAATTATTGCTCAAGATTTTCTGTTCCATGTTTGGCCTTTTGATAGTTATTTCGATTGGGTATCACAAAACTCCTACACATTTCCTTTCAGTGCATTTAAAATATGTGATATAAACATATCAAATAAAAATGCAGAAAGTTCAATTATACACAATACCATGGATGTTAAACTTCAGTTAGCTTACCTGACTTCAGAAATTTGCACAGTTAAGAACATTGAAATATTTATTACAGCAATTGTGAAATAAGAACATTGCATTGTTGCCCACATCACATATTGTCATATTTTACAAAACATGCTTTCCAAGAAAAATCACAATTCAAAATCTACTTTGACATTTCATGTGTATACGGTCAAAAGGAAGCATAAAAGAAACATCAAGACTTTGCTGTTTTGAAGAAAACATTTTGAAGTCCAATGCTGTATATACCATAAATGAAACTTAAAACTACCATTATATTATCTTAATTAGGCTACAAAGTTCTGTCTGTACGTGAAAACAAAAATAATGTATATTGCAAAATATGGCGTATATTACACCATTATTTTTCAATGCACATAAAATAGACCACTTTGTGAAAAACTTGTTTACATATGGATGTTAGAAATATGTTAAGAAAGATCTGTATGTGAAATTGTTTATTTGGGGATTGGCAAAATAGAATGCTATATAAAATGAATGGCAATTTTAAAATGCAACAGAATGTGAAATATGGATATGATGATTTTGAGGAAGAAGACAAAAATCTCTAGTTATAAACTAACTTATTAAGCAACATCATCATTTGAAACTTTGTGAATCGGTAGAACTTGAGCCAAGTAAATGGGCAAAATTTTGAAAAAACCTTAAAAATGTAAAATACGACAGTATGTGATGTAGCCAACAACATAAGTAATGACCAATACATTTTAGTCTGATAAACTGACATGAAGCATGGTACCTGTTTTTATCCAAAGAAATTAATGAAACACAGGAAAGGAAGAAAAAATCAATTCTACTATATCAAAACACATGCAATTATTTTTCTGAAATATGTTGGATTCTAACAAGTTCACTGTGAAGTGTTTTTTTTTTTCAATAATTGGTGTACTGTATAACAGGTTGATTCTCAAGGGTTTTATTTTTAGAAAATCCAGTCACAACTGTGATTAATGACACAAAATGTTTAGTATTTTACATACTACATAATAATAAATATGTATGGGATGGAATTGAACAAGCACTAAAATGAACAAATCAAAAAATTTACCTTTTGTTACAAATAAAAAAAATGTCTTCACACCTTGTACCAAATAGCAGAGCTTCAATTAAAAATAATAACACACAGAAAAAAAACTGTTGTAAGGTCATTGACCACATAACCATCATTCACTTATGAATTCATATTTCAAGATCAAGTTTAAACTTTGTTCTAAACTGTTCAAAATGTCACATTTCAATACATTTCATCTCTCCATGTAAATAATCGGCTGACCCATTGGGATTTCACTTGTAGCAACCAGCCATGACTGTTGGTAAACAAGCAATATACAACAAAAGGAAGAAAAGGGTTCTGTCTACAAAGTACTGTGATTTGCAGTGGTTACGATGTACCCGGGTGATGTACATAGTTTGTACTTTCAGAAGTAGATGATGTAAATGTGTGGAGGTCAATATGAAAAGTCAATAACCTCTGTTTATTTACTGAAGATTAGGCCTAAAAAAAAATTGTTTGATTGGCGTAACCCGACCGACCCTATTTTTACCGCCGACCCTAAATATTTTTATTTTTTTGTGTACAAAAAAAAAGTTTTAAAAACCACGTAAAACAAATATTTTCATTTAGTATCGCGATTTAGTATTGCAGAACATTCAAAATGACAAATAAAAAGATGTGTTACAGAAAGAGTGAAGATGTGCCATTTGTTTTTGTATGTGTGTCATATATTTTGTGTTCTGGTATGTGAAACATAAAAAAAAAAAATCCGACCTACCTACCCTATTTTTTTCTCTATGTTACGCCAATCAAACAATTTTTTTTTAGGCCTTAGATCTAATTGGATCATGAATACACAGGTTATGAAACAAGATTTATATTCCACAAAATAATACTGTGCAAAAGGGATTTTTTTCCACACAATTCAGCACAATTCTATGTACAATTCATACTGACCTTGGCTATAAGTATTTCTAAAAGAAAGTGACTGTTTAATCAAGGTTTTTGCTATGCATAATTAGTTTTTCATACATGAATGTCAAATGAGTATCAGCATCATCTCATAGTAAATCAAATAGATCTGGCTTTAGGTTACATGATGAGAGTACTGTTTGTTAAAGGGGCATTTCGTGATCCACAACCTTGTCTCCCCAACTGACTTAAAAAAAGTTGAGATTTTGATATCATTTGAATCGTTAACATTAGTAATCCATGTGTACCATATCTTATGTGCAAATTTGGTCGTATTTGTAGGAAGTCACAGTTTTGTACTTTCTGTCCGTAAACAGAAATTATACCATAGTGGCCTATGGGACCATGTGAAACAAGCATGTGCTCATAACACAAAACCGCAAGGTCAGAATAAACTCAAATTTTGTGAATGAGCTTTTCTCAAGGATATCTAGTGAACCAGGAATGAAACCGACGGTACTGGAATCACGAAATGCACCTTAACACCTTTACGGCCCAGTTCAGTCAGCCAGAGTGTATAGCTATTCCTGCATGTGCCTGTTTTTGCATCTAGGTTTACAGTTAATACCATAATCCAAGATTGAATATTGCATAACACTCTCCCTTTGTAAACTGCAGCTAACAATGGTTTAGCAGAGACAAGCAAATTCCTGGGCAGTCAACCAATCTATATATCCTTATTATTTGCAGTGGCTTCTCAAAGGATTTGGATTATGTGGTATTAGCTGCTAGTATAGACCCCAAAAACCCCGAAAGAGAGATAACAGAAATATACTTTGTTTCCTCTCTGGGTCAGATGTGACCCACTTGGCCATAAGGGTGTTAAAGTGACAGGAGGAGATTTTTTTTAAGATACAAATTTCTCTCAAATTTCACTGGATCGGTTGTAGACCACCTACAGAGAAGGTTTTGTAGGTTTATTGAACAAACAAGTACAGAAGAAAATTGCAAACCTTGTTTTGAACTTGGCTGCTATCGTAATTGTCGCCATAGAAAACCATGCTTTGACTTTCAGTCGTGCACGACAGAAATGACTAAATCATCATCTTATCACATAGATGGCGTATTCGGCTTATTCACTTCAGGTGTGATCTAATACATTGGTAAGCATTCCAAATATGCAATAAAAAACGGGGTTCGACAAAAATTGGGGGTGCTTTCTGGAAATCTCCTCATGTCTCTTTAAGGTATTGTGGTTGCTTTATTGGGCCATATGGGGTGTTATACAGGTATGGTATTTTCTTAGGTACCAGTTGTGTGCATCTATGCATGTTGGACCAACTTGCCCATACATGCAGACCTTGATCATGGTTTATATGTAAATGAATTTGCAATTCTAATAGTCTAGTTGATTTTACTTGCAGTGGTTACATATTTACTGAAGAGTCCATCATTGGTAGATTTAAAAGTCATTTTCTTTTGTATTTTCAATGTAAAATGACATAATTTTCTAAAGATCTCTTTTTTTTTTGTGGGCCACCAGCATAGCTGACAGGACCACATTGTAATCTGTTGTGCATGTGTGTCAATGTATGTGTGAGTGTATGCGTGTGTCACTAAAATGTTAAGTTATTTTATGCAGCGGCCCATGGCGTATATTCTTTGAATATAGTGAGCGTGAAAGCCAGGAACTGCGAATTTCTAGTTTCAGGATGTAGAAGCAGTGGTGTAACTGTAAGCTTTAAATGGGGTGGCTCCAGTTAGCATAATTCCCTCTTGTTGGGGATACATACCCAGTTAGTCTCAGGTTCCCACTTAAAGACACTATCAGTGATTTATCCAAGAGAGTGAAAATATTTGAAATTAGCAGGAATAGTTCAAAAGTGAAGGATAAGTCTCTAGAATTCTCATAAGTTACCTTTTCCAACTGAACAATTAACAGAAAAGGAAGCAAACGGCAGTGTTCAAAGATGGGAATCTCCATTCAATTACATGTTGTAGTAAGTGTCCGTACGGACAGTAATGACTAAAATTTCTGATTTTGCCCTTATTAGGTTGCTTCTGAATTTCTGATTTTGCCCTTATTAGGTTGCTTCTGATCCTATCATTTGCAGGGTGTGTTAGGAGACCTGTACTTGTTACAAATATGCAAAAATCTAATTTTTGATGGTTTTTCAATTTTCTGATTTATCAAATCACTGATAGTGCCTTTAAGCTTCAAAATAGTGGTTCAATTGGGCCTCTAAGTGCCTTTCCACCCCAAATATATTAAAGTTGTCCTGAATGATTATAGCATATCCTTTTTTGTATATCAATAGATGATTTGCTTGATCACCACAGTGCATCCTGTGAAGTGCCCATTTCCATCCAGGAACTTTTACCAGAGTTCATGTTTACAAAAAATCATGTTTGTTCGCGTCGCTGGACAGTACCCAAACTACAATAAAAGTACCTTTTCATGTGAAGTTAATCTTACAGAAATGTAGAAGAATATCAAAGGAACAAAAAACAACTGATGTTGAAATTTACTACAAAGGGTGGCATTTTCAATCGTAACCGTGCCCTAATTGTCACCTGCCGGACGATTACACACCATTTACAGCTCGGCTGTGCAACGTCACAGATAAGTTTTTTGTTATTGATATTACGCTCTTAACCGTATGCTTTTAGCTGACTTGAGGCTGGTAACAAGTTCCCGGATGGAAATGGGCACTTCACTGGATCAGGGTTCCCACTTAGGTTTTTAACTTGAAGTCCAATGGACCCCCATAATTTACAAATGTTCAGAATTATCTGGTCCAGTGGAATATTTTGTGGTCCCGAGACCAGCCTTCCAAATGTTTTTATGTAATACTACTAATCAGGACTTATCAGTTTCCAAATACATGGTGCGTAAGATTTCCTGATTTCTATTGTGCTATTTGGTCAAACTTTTGAGGTATCATGTTTCCTTATTTCAATGTTAACAAGAAGTTGGTTTTCTATCAGACATTACAAATAGTATAAATAGCCATTGCAATATTGTGAATTTGGTTTTCCCACAATAAGAATGCCGCATTTAGCAGAAACAATTGTCTATAAATTTTGCATTTGAGGTTTGATAAGTTTCGAAAAAATCTGCCTTTCAGAGGCTTATAATTATGGGGTCCAAGTGGACCTCATTCTGTTACTCAATCTGAATTTATCGTGTCCAGTGAAAATTCTGCCTGTCATTTGACACCAAAATCCTAAGCGGGAACCCTGCACTGGATGCATTATGGGGATTGTGCAAATCATCTATTAACAATAAATTATTATATTTTTGCTGTATCATTTAATAGAAACACAATTTTACCCCCAAGGAGTTTGCACATGGAGTTGAAAAATACAAGGTTGATATTGGCAGTGAAATCTGGTGT
>JAMKCH010085609.1:0-58053 GCA_023653785.1 Ophioderma brevispina
AATCTGTTTTTGTCCCCAGTAAACGGTGGTGGCCGGATTCATCCCTCACACTCTCAGCAACCGCCCTTACTCCTTCCTTCCACTTCACCTGATTTCAAATGCATCCTCCATCCTCAACTCCACCCACTTCCTACTCTCCTCCTCCCCCTTGCTTCTTCATGTTCTTTCGTTGGACTTTCCACTCCTCAAAACGCCCACCTCGAACTTAAAATCCCTTCTTCATGCTGTCATCCTTCCTTAACACATGCCATACCACGCTATACTATTCGTCTTTCGCCAACACGGTCCATCGCCTCTCCGATCTCCAAACCCAACATCTGCATCAAGTCCTCAGTCCTTCCATATCCTATCCTCAACTCACACCACACTCGCTTCTATGTTGCTCTCTCTGTCCTCTCAGAATCCCTCATCTCATTTTCGCTCAACAACCAATGTCTCGCTCCCTAACAGCATCAGCTGATCACACAACTTTTCTAACCAGTCGTGTTAATCTTCAAAGATATCTTTCCCTTGGCAACAACGTCCCCACAGTTCCCTAAACTTCACCCACCATTACCTCACTCTAGCTGTCACAGCCACCTGCATCCACCACCCCCACTACCCTTGTCCCCAAGGTATGTGAAATCCATCACAGACTCCACCTCATCACACAACTTTGTCTCCTGTTCACCATCCCTCCAACTCCCTTCTCGCATCTTCCGCACATAATCTCTTGCCAAACTTGGGGTTCACTCTCTTCTTCTTTGTGCATCACCGATGGATATCCATTTCTTCCATTTCCCACATTTTCTCACACCACACTGAATTTGCTTATACCCTCTTCCCACACACACTCCACATGGGTTTACCTTACTCCAATACCACCTCCCTCCCCGGGCCTCCCTCTCCACCCCGCTCACCAGTGCTTTCGTCTCCCAAGGTTTTTACCTTCAGACCCTTACTCTCAAAAGCTGCCTTCCATTTCCAAAACTTCTCTCTTTCTCCCTCAGTCCCTCCATTGTCTCGCACAAATTAAAACAAGTCATCAGCATATACACATCTCACTCATCATTTGACATCAAACCTTTTGCACCCTCTGTGACTACATCAATCACAATTTTGAAAAAATCAATGGCAAGTACAAAACCATGATCCACCACACCCACCTTCACCTCAACCCTCAGACCCCCACTCTAACTCTTGTTTGGCTCTCTTTTCCTCACCGCCCACTCCATCACTTTCCTTCCTCGGGTACCTTATCAAATGCCTCTCTAAGTCTACAAAACACATACCACAGCTGTTTTGAAGGTTCATTATATTATGACAACACCAGACTAAAACTAAAATTATCAACGGCGACACATTTTTTGCACAATAATTTGGATTATTTGTACCACTTATTTCCTCCTGTGTAAAATTTTTCCGAATTTAAAATTAATTGCGGGCAAATATGATTTTTTTCTTTAAAATCTAGTTTAACACGACTCTCTATGGAGAATGGCACAGAGGGCGCTATAAAAACATACAAATCATGACCTTTGTATGCCTATATATGGCAAGATTCCCGCAATGATTTTTCTGTTTTTGCAGAGGTAATACTCTTGCATGTCCCTAGATCATAACAGTACGAATTAGTTTTCACAATTTTGTACCAAAGAAATATTTCTTGGCTTAAAGACACTATCATTGATTTATCCGAAAGATTCAAAATATTTGAAATTTGCAGGAATACATGTAGCTTAAAGTGAAGAATAAGCCTGAAGATTCCATATGTTACCTTTTTCAACTGAAGAGATTGCTTTGACTGAAACCGAAAAAACGGCAGTTTTCAAAGATACAATCTCCATTCAATTACTGTAGTAGTGTCTGAACGGACAATGACTAAAAAAACATTCCGATTTTGTCCTTGTTAGGTTGCATTTGGTTGGTCGTAGCATTTGCAGGGTAAACTTTTAGGATCCTCGTGTTGACAAGACGCAAAATCTGATTTTTGATTGATTTTTTTCGATTTCTGATTTAGCACATCAACTGATAGTGCCTTTAATAACCCTTCATAGGGGTTATTTTTTTATGAACGCTTTAATCATCATGGTAAAAATCAGTACTTTTTGAATTTTTTAGGGACACTTGATATGTGAAATCTCTCGTTGGCAAAGCACCTAAGATTTGAAATTTGCATTCAGTTGCTTAAAAATGAAGGATACGTCCGATACTCATTTCTAAGGTATCTTTTACAGCTGCAAAATTGACAGAAAAAAAGAAAACAGCAAGTGTTCAAAGATACTGAAACCCCCCATTCAATTACGGTTTGTATCGGGGCCTTGTCCACCTATTGAATGAGAAGCTACCTGACAGGCAGATATCAACGATTGATCTACAACACATCACCTCTGACTCCGTCAGCATCACATGCGGTGTTCCGCAGGGCTCTATACTTGGCCCTACTCTCTTATTCTACTTATCATAAATGATTTATCCCGCTCAGTTCTAAAATTCCCCCAGTGTTATTTTTTTGATGACACGAATATTTTAATTTTCCCACGCAGACCGCCTAAACTTGAGCAAATAATTAACACTGAACTTAACAAATATTCTAACTGGTTTAACTAAATAAACTTTCTCTAAATATAAAAAGACTAATTTATTGATGTTTAAAAAAATAAACCTAGTAAATAACCTAAAATTAACTTTATATTCAAATTGATGATACTTCCAATCCTTCATGTGACTCAACCAAACCAAATTCCTTGGCATACTATTTGACTCTAATATTTCTGGCATTCCCATACATACACAGCCATTTATCCAAAATAGTTTTCCAATACATTAGTGTGATTCGTAAGGTACGTCCTTATCTTCCCCAGCCTTCACTTAAGACTCTTTACAATTCTCTCATTCTTCCATATCGGTCATATGGTGCAATGATTTGGGCTGATCCTACAACTCCATTCTTGGAATCTGTCTTTCTTCTTCAAAAAACGCGCCATCCTTACCTGTACCCAATTCCCCTCTCTGGGCTCGCACCATACTGATCCCCTTTTTATCTCTCTTTTCTACCTTAAAGTGCGCGATATCTATCAACTTCAACTTGCCTCTTTATGTAAACAGTATCACCACCATCTTCTTCCTTCTTCCATTGGATCTTATTTCTGAAGACTTTTTTAACGTTGACACTCCTTCCCACAATTATGATACCAGGCCTGCATGCTAATGACCTTCATTACACCCACGCAACACGTTCTTGCCATAATAACATCCAAATCCCAAGGTCCTAAGCTATTTGATGCAACTGCCCTCTGTAACTCCAGAATTCCCCCTTCCTAATCCATCCTTTAAAAATAGTTTAAAAAGTCTCTTTGTCAAGCTGTAAGATTAACATTCCTTCTTATTAGATTTTCTTTTACTTTTTCCCCTCGTCTCTGTTTTTTTTCATTTTCAATATTCCATATATTCAATCCAATTCACACTCATTATGTATCCCCTCTTAACTTGTCATTTCATCTATAAACATTAAGTCAGACCACATGTTTGTCCATAGTTGTAATTGTACATGTACATATTGGCTCGTCTGCCCCCCCCCCCTTGGTATTATTTGGTTATTAAGTAACTTTTTTTACCCTTCTGCAGAGGGCATGCCGACTTCCGACTTGATTAGCAGTGTCCTCGTCCCTTCACCAGGTATGCATCTCAAAATACTGCTTGTATTGGATTTTCTGTAATATTGTCACATATATATGTAATACTTTTGCAAAGTAAGATCTCATTTAACCATAGTTCTGAAGTGAGTGAGTGAGTGAGTATTAAAAATTAACGACAAATCAACACAATTGTGTTATATGTTGTCATTACATTTGTCATTAAACATTAAATATAAAAAACAACGCAATATTAAAAACTCATTTCAATTCAAATACAATTAACAATTACAAAAGGGATACACAACTACAGTGATGAACCAGTGCACACCTATCCATGTATAAAACAAGAAAACCAATAATTGCAAAGATAACACTTAGGAAAACATGCATCAATAAAACAAGTTTCAAAAAGATATACTGATAAATTTATAAGTATACACATCATAGGACCGATGACCAAGGGTCATCACTCATCCATGTATCAAGCAAAAAAACTTCAACTTCAAAATACAGATAATCGACAATTATATCAGAACATGCAAAACATGAGATCACTTTACAGACCAAATAGAATGTCTCATACATGACATTTTAAAAGGGCTCAATACAATTGGGCATTATGCCCAAACTGATAGATTTTAAATTACATCAACAATATCATTGAAACCCTAATACATGCTACTATTTTACGATTACAAAAAAACTAAATAGGTGGGGTCTTACCATTGTACAACTGTAAGGGATAAATTTGTTTGTTTTTCCATTTAATGATTTTAAGCTACATGTTACTTAAACAGTAATACACACAAACACTTTAATAATACAATTACACAGTCAACGACAGTCGAAAATCATAACACAAATGTATATACATCCTAAATTAAATACAACCCGTCTTTTCAATAACAGACGAGTTGCCCTTTTTAGTCGCCTTTTATGACATGCAGAGGAACACAACATCGGGACCAATTCTCTTACCCCGAACCCGCATGGGCCCCTTTTAGATATCGCCTTTACGACTGCATGGGACACACATCGGGCCCATTCTAAACCCCGAACCCGCAGGGGGGCATTAGTTCTTAGTATTTACTTTATCTTCTGTATCCAACCACATATTGCTCTTATAGTACATAACCTATGGTATCTGTATTATTAAGGTTTATTATCATTTTGTTATTTTGTATACATGTTTGTGAAAGAGACAAATAAATCTGAAATGAAAAATGTAAGTAAGTGTCCGTTCGGACAGTAAACGACTAAAATATCCACTTGTTTGTCCTTTATTTTAGGTTGCTTTTAGATTTAATCATCACTGCAGGGTTTTATGTTTGGGACATAATACTTTGTTACAAAATGCAACGAAATCCTGGATTTTTGATGATTTTTTTTTAATTTTCTGATTTAGCAATCAACTGATAGTGCCTTAAACTAAAGGACTAAATGCAGACGAAAGAAATTACTGAAAAGTCATATGAGAATATTGCATATTGTAACATTCCGTCCACACATGAGAAACGCTTAGTTATGCTTTTATTACAACAGACGACATTAATCATACAATCAATGAAAGTGTTGAGTGTTGACAGAATACGAAATTCATCCCTTTTGACATGGTCCCATTGGGGGGGACGTTTTTTGGCTTTCTCTGCTTCATTTCTCTGAGACCATGCGAAAAACAGGCAACCAAGGGGCGCACCAGATTTCTTAAACCGTATTTACAAAAAACTGTCGGGTTCGCCAGCATATTTTTACAAGAAATAAGAACAACATTAAAAGCATTTAAAGGTCCCTGAAATGGGTGTGCAAGAAGATTCCATTCTCAATAAACAAAAAAGAAAAAGAAAACAGGAATACACTACCCTTACCAGTGGACAAGGTTTGTGAAACTATTGATTGTTCAGTCATGTCATGAACGAGTTCACATCACACCCGTCACCTGGAATTTTCTATTTGCTTCTCTGAAAATCAAATTTCACTAATGAGGTCATCACCAGCCCAACTATTGGAATGCTTCTGTCCCCCTTGTAGACTTTTAAGAAGAGTAAGATGGTTGTCTAGTAGTTTTGAAGTTTCACTTTACTTACAGAACAGTATCAACCAGAGTTTATACCTGAGTATAAGATTGCATTAGACCCAAACACCCAAATATTAATAAATCCAACTTGATCTCACCGTTGACCCTTTGACCTTGGTATGTGACCTGTGACCTTGGTATGGACCTTTGACCCTCACATAGTTGTAAGCTTTAATTTTTAACGTACAGGTAATAACACCTTCCTGTCAAATGTGTTAAAAAGGGCGCAAAAATGTGTAGAAAACTGCAGCCTAATTACAAGCGTTAATTTGATGTACGTAAACTCTCCTGTCATTTCACATCGCAAATAGAAAAAACCCTCAATTGGGCGCAAAATATGTAAAAACTGCCAAACTGCATCCCTAAGTACTACTTTATTTCAATTACAGACCACTGCTCCTTCATTCTTTCAATAAGAAATAGAAAAACTCCCATTTGGGCGCAAAATTTGTTCAAACTGAATCCCCAAGTTATAATCTATACTTTAACGTAGGTACACTTCCTGTCATTTCAAATAAGAAATAGAAAAGGCGCCCAATTGGGTGCAAAAATGTAATCACTCTGCATCCTTAGTTCCAGCTTTTATTTAATAGTACTTAACCTCCTGTCATTTCAAATAAGAAAATAGAACAACCGCCCAATTGGGCGCACAATGTGTTTTTAAAACTGAATCCCCCAAGTGATCAAAGCTTTAATTTATAACTTAGGTTCACCTTCCTGTCCCATTTCCAATAGAGAAAATAGAAAAGGCGCCCAATTGGTGTAAAAACTGCATCCCTAGGTTACAAGCTTTACTTTATGTACGATAAAACTCTCACTCCTCCTGTCATTTCAATAAAAAAAAAACCGCCCATTGGGGCGCAAAATGTGTTAAAACAACTGAATCCCCAAGTTATAAGCTTAATTTACGTAGGTTACACCTTTCAGTCATTTCAATAAAGAATATTAAAAATGCCACATTGGGCGCAAAATGTGCTAAACTGGAATCCCAAGTTTTAAGCTTTATTTAAAACATAGGTTAACCTTCCTGTCATTTCAACTAAGAAAATAAAATGGCGCCCCATGGGATGCAATATGTCAAATACTGCATCCCTAGTTAGAGCTTTAAATTTGAGTACGTAAAACTCTCCAGTCATTTCAAATAAGAAAATAGAAAAACCGCCCATTGGGCGCAAAATGTGGTTAAAACTGAATCCCACGTTTAAACGCTATATTTACGTAAGGGTTACACCTGCCTTTCCATTTCAAAATAAACGAAAATAGAAAAAGTGCCAATGAGCAAAAAATATGTAAAAACGCATCCCCAATGTTAAAGCTTAATTTGATGGTATGTAAATCTCTCCGGTCATTTCAAAGAAAATACACAACCGCCCCATTGTGCCGGCAAAATTGTTTAAAAGGAATCGTTCAGTTATAAAGCTTGAAATATAATGTGTTACACCTTCCTGTCATTTCAAAAGATGTTACCTAACTTTTCTCTTAAATAATACCCGCCGTCCAATGTTTTTGCCTTCATCACCGCTTGTCCATATACTCTTGCTACCGGAGTTTAACTCTACGTGGCCCGGTCATTTTCTTCACGTATAACTCTCCAGTCCTATTTGTTAATCCCCCTTTATCTATCCCTGCAAAGTTTTAACCAAACTCCCACTTGTCCCAGCCAGTCTTGGCAGAGACTAAAATCAAAAAATGCTTTTTAGGCCATTTAAAACAATGCATGATTTTCTTCCTTTGTCTGAAATTGCAATCGCATTACAAATTACAAATTAATATTAGTACGGGATCATTTTCATAAAAGAAACAGTTAAATGACCTTCAGCTATAGGAATAGACTCCTTCGCATTATTGAGAGCATTGGGTTCTTATAGTCGGGTCGCTAAGCTAAGGCGACCCGACAAAAATAATTGAAGTAACAAGGGCATGTTGCTCAGCGTTTGTGTGCAATGTGTGGCACTGCCACATCACTGTCCATGCCATCCATAAATCACTGACACTGACAACAATTTCTTCCTGGCCAGTACATATATTGATTTGCAACAATATGAGATGTCGGACATCACAAGATAGTTTTCACCGCCATGTATGAATATTAAATGAGCCAACACATATAAGTAAGGCTAATTTTGAAGTCCGTCCACAGAACTTGAAGAAGTACCATATTTTGAAACAGGGCGCCCTCACAAAGTTCTACCAGACGCTGATGGCGTCCTAATTGTCAAAAATAATAAAATAAAATTGAGAAGTAACATACTAACTGGAAACACTGACTAGTTCAACAATAATTTTCGTTTGGTAATAGTATCAATAAAATCGGTTCTTGTGCAACTTAAAGCTATAAAAGAATATAAGTCATCTTGATCGCCTGTTAAATGGGGAAATATCGCTATAATTGTGGAAATCACGACCAACATGGGCTCGTTTCCCTGAAAAAATTGTTTGACCAGCTGCTGGTCCGCCGACGCAGAAATCGGCACAAACACCCATGTCTTAGGGGCCAAGAGTTTTACAAACAATTCGGTCCTCATACCTCATGTATAGATCTAGACACTCGTCATTAAATTTACTTTTTAACAACTGCACGACTTAACCAAATTTGGGGAGATAGCTTTTCAAACAGCGAAAATATAGCTCAATTATTGGGCTACCGTCCCTCCGAGATTCTTTCCCTTCTCTAATGGCACAAAACGGGAGTGGTCGTGGAGCGGCGCGTTAACTTTTGTGTTATAGCGCCCTCCTAAGGTCAGATGTCACTTTTGGTACAATAGCCTCGTGTTGTGTTTTAGATGCCTAAGGAGGAAACGTGCCGATGTTAGTAGGCTTTCTTACGTACATAGGTGTAAAATTTTTTTTCACGATAATAACCTGAAAAACCGTGCTCAGCACGTGAAGAAGGGAATCGGAAGTAAACACAGACATGGTGGTGGTAAACAACTTGGTTTTCCATGTTTTTCAGCTCGGGTTGGGATTCAGCGGTCATTTCCTTTGATTTGGAGGAAACTATTACTAGTCTATGATGTGGAGTCCCGGTGTGGATGCAAAGGTATTCGATCGTGCGTTGAAATTGTGAACTCAAATATCGCCTCTTGCCAAATGTGAGCATAAATAAATTATTTTTTAAAAATCTAGCCAGACATGTTAGCCAAAACTAGTCTGGCTAGTTTAATTTCTTCTGTCAAATTTCAATTTTTTCCTTTGTCCTGTGTAAAAGTGTTCAGATGTGGTACCCCATCATTGGTTGCCCATCCATGCCAACAATGCAATGACGTGGTACAAGCTGTTTTTCAGGGAGGAAGGGGAGGGTTCGTCAAAAATGTTCTTCAATCAAGTCATGAAAGTGATAGCTAGAACTACACGACCGTTTTCTTACTCAACGTGGTAGCCTATACGGCATCTACACCATGTCTACACAGCGACATGCTACTGCACAGGTACACACTGGGCTATTGCGAGGCAGTAGCTGCAAGATCGGGGCTTACAATACACAGTTATTAGGTCTACAGTAGTTCCATAATGTAACTTCTGGCCATCATCTTTTAAAATTTGGACATAATCTTTGGGTGCCCTACGTTACAACTGTTTCTGTGGCCGTTCCAATGCCATTTAAGTTTGAGATGTATTTTTCCTAATAAAGAAAAAAATAATTTTATTTTGACATACATCGCATCTCTAGAGTCTGTATAATAATTGTCTTACCAATTTGTAACGATGCTAGAATTTGTTCGCCAAAAAGTTCATGTCACAGGTTACACAGGCTGCCAAATTTGGCAGCCCACTGTAGACACAACAATGGTTAAGTTTCACCTGAAAATTTCATAGTGAATTTTAAATCTGAAAAATGGTTATCACATGAATGCAAGACACTCAAGATGCCTACACATAACGTTATTGCAATCATGAATATTTAACCACTTTTGCAGCTGTACAGTTGAGCAGAAGCTGTCTGTGTATCTGGCTTAAATTGCACTTTCATTACACACAACTCGTCCATGACTAGATAGTCTCTGATACAACCAAAAAAAGCCCATAAAAACGTTAAGACTATCTAGTCATGATCAAGCAGGACTAGGTATACAGGGATGTGGCTACTCTGCTGTCCCTACCACCCCAATGCCCATATAACAATACAATGTTGGGCCAATTTCGTCCAATGACAGTCTCACATTGGGCCCATGTTGGCACAACGACTTGGCCCGAAGTTGTTTTGTCCAATGGCCCACCTTTGACCAACATTGTCATTGGGCCAACATAGGAGCCCATTTCGAGCCAATGGAGAGAAAGGAACATTGGGCCAAAATCGGGCCAATTCAGAGCCAAACGTACTATTTCTTCTCTTGCCAACCTGTATAATACTTATACTGAGCAGTTATTCTATTTGTAATCATTATTTTTGTAGGGAGGGAGGGGTCATGACATTTCATCCCTACTTTTGAATAATGTAGCGAGAAATTTTGTCTTATCAACTTCAAGGTTGATTTACAATTATGTAAAGAAAATGACAATGTGAAAAGGTGTTAGCGGAAAACAAAATGTGTATTCCTGTCTGTGGTGTTATTGAGTAAAACATAAAAAACTCTCTCATTATTTCGCTTTTTGAGCCATAAACCATCATGTTCTGTTTAAATAGAATCAATTGCGGTCCATTAATTAAGAAAACTTGCAGAGAGCCGCTCAGTAGAAGAATAAAATTATTAATAATCATAATGTCATAGGAATAGTGAGATGTCCCAAGCACGCCCACACTATCACAATATGGGGCCAAGTTTGGGCCAGCATTGTATTGCCAACAAAGTTTACATGTAAATCAGAAAACTTCATTCACCCAACGCTGTCCGACGGCGGCTGCCGCCGCGACCGATCCGATGATCGACGACATTGGCCCAATGTAGTCTTGTAAGGTTGGGCCCGCGTTGTATTTCCAACAAATTT
This sequence comes from Ophioderma brevispina, assembly GCA_023653785.1. NCBI lineage: Eukaryota > Metazoa > Echinodermata > Ophiuroidea > Amphilepidida > Ophiodermatidae > Ophioderma > Ophioderma brevispina. The sequence goes on from JAMKCH010085609.1 coordinate 10,618, forward strand.
TAATGTAACTTCAATGTCACCCCAACGTTGGTCCGACTGTGGCTTGCCGACCGCGACCGAACCGATGATTGCCGACCTTGGCCCCCCAAATTTAGTCTTGCTATCCTGGGTGGCTACTCTAATGATCAACTGCTCACCTCGAAAACTACGCCAACGATGGCGAAGCCGGGGGTTAAAAGTAAGGGGGGGGGGGGGGGGGGGGGGGGGGGGGGTGAGCACTTACCAATAATGAAATTTTTAGTTTAAATTTACTATTTGGTATCCCTACAGCTGCATTGAACTTCTTACGTAATTTATGGAAAAATTTAGTATTCTGCCACGGCTACGAATTCGTCAACGTTAACGGAATAACCGCATGTTAAAGGTGCCGAATTTTTAGTGGTGCAGAATACTAAATTCATCCCCAACCGAATGGCACTAGACATTTTTCGTCACTGATCTGGTATGTGTCAAAGGTTAGCAAAGGGTCAGAAGTTAGATAGACGTTAGCGAGCCTGCCATCTTTCTTTATACGCTTTAATCATTGGTACGGTCGTATATTTTTGCCGGGAGTCGCTGGCTATAAAACTACTGTTCTCAAATTTTGGAAAGGAGTCTATTTGTAACTGAAAAGTTTTTATTTCTGTTGGTCTAATGATTGGGTACGTTCCAGAAAATTTGCTGTATAATATGAGTGTATGTAAATGAATTTTCAAGGGACAAAAATTACAAAGTAAAACGGCCTTGTTTTTTAAATTTTGGGTGTTTTTTTCAGGAAAAGTAAAACTGCTTCTATACTCAACTGGAGAACTGTGTTCTTCACACTTTTTACACTGAATGGAGATACATGCATAACAACCATAGCTAACCTGGTCCAATTCACAAATATGCAAGACACTGGGTGAAGGTCAGGGTTTCAGGGAGGTCTGTAGCTGTATGTCAACACATTTTGCCCGGGACATTTTGCCATATTAGAAAAACTTGTAGACTTACTCCAATATCCTAATTCCATTACTATTATTATCATCTCCACCTTACACCCCTGAACGGTATAAGTAAACCTTATATTTTTACATACAACAAAGTTTACTACAACAGCGGTGGTGGCCAGCTTCAGTCTGTATAGAAATTCACTCAAAAATGTTCAAAAAGAAATTACAGAATACGGAGTGCACACCACAAACTAATTTGGGTGCTTTGATGTGGGTCGGTCGTGGGTGTTCCCATGACCTACATACGACTTCGTCCTCGTTCGTTATTAATACAAAAAAAAAAGAAATAACCTTCCAGTGGAGTTGATTCTTCAACTCCAACGGTTTTGGGGGGATAAGAAAATATTCTTGACCACATATAAAAAGTTCAGAATTTTTCGTCAAGATTTCGCTTTTACGTGTTAAACCAATGCGACTTCTGAAATTGGGATTTTTGGCCGCCCTCCCCTGTTTACATTGCCAATTAAAAAAAAACACGGGTATTTTGCAGGTTTATTTCTTCACAAGTTTAAAAAATCAGTTCAAGCATTTTTGCACCAGGTATTATGACAAGCGCGACAAAAATCTGCGGAAAATTCATTATTTATAGTATAACTGGTACAACCCCTCTCAAGTAATTGCTAACAACACTTACTGTTGCTCAGGTGTTTTGATCGAGATCTCGATCAAAACATGTGGCAGGTATAATGCTGCCTTTGTGTACATAAGAGTGTTAAAATAAACAGGAGGGATTCTTGAATATTTTGAGCAACTGAAAATTTGTTTTTAATTTTAAGTTTTTCAAGAAAACAATTTTTTTTTTTCACAAAATAATGAAATATTTGCCACAGCAGCAAATCTGATGCTTGCTCCAACAGGAAACTAAGAATCAAATTACCTTGGCCTTAAGCCCATACTAATTATATGCTTGCCCCTGAAAATATACGTTACCCCCTTTACCCCCCCCCCCCAAAAAATGGTTACACACTGCATCCAGAACACAATATTGGCCCCTAATAGGTGAGCCCTCGGGGCAAACAAGTAGGCCTACGCTCTAATTTCAAATCTTTTCGAACTCAACGTCACTATATAGGCCCCATAGGTCTACGCATATCGCCTAATTCAAAATAGGCCTACAACCAAAATATACGGAATAATACTTAGAATTTACCATGATTTCAATAATAGTTCCTGCATAGGCCTAATTGTTTTTAAGTCTCACATCTCCACGGAAATACCAGCACTTTTTTTTTACAGAAATCCTATGTTAATAGCCTTTCATTTAGGAATGCCGAGGTTTTCACATACCCGCATGTCACTCAACTGAGAAATTCCCTTGAGAATACTACTACTATACTACTAGCAGTACTACCGCAATCAGCGTTTTACATAAACTATAAATAGCAGTTGTTAAACGACTGTAGCGAGACTAATCATATAGTTTCGTGTTTGACCTGAATGTCCTCTGTTCGTAAATTGGCAGGACGTTTCACCAGCGTGAATCATGTACTCTATGTCGTGCGGAGTAGCATCTGTGTAAAGATTAAATATCATTGTTTCGCACAGCAAGACATTTTAGGAGCTTTTAGTGCACCGAGAGGCGATTTTATTCGTTGGATTTTGACACGACAGAGGTAACAAATCGGTGATTAGGGTGACTATTCGGACTCGGTATTCTTAGGATTTATGAATGGCCGTTGCGAGGCCGAATACTTCAAATATAGGGGGAATAGGCTGCGATAAAAAAAATTTTCGCAGCCTATTCATTTTGTACGGTCATTAAAATACTAAAACAATTTCTGAACGGACTAGTGCTACCCTTAGTTGCCCCCTATGTGGAGAGAAGGTTGGATGTGGTGTAGACTGTACCGGAGTAGACACGCAGCTACCACGTAGCTACTCCCCGGTTACCACGACGCCATTGGAGAATTGGATGAAAAATTCTGAACACTTACGAGGGCGCTATACACGTGTTCTCTGTTTATTTAGCATTTTTGAACGTTTTTTTAGTGAAAATCATTACGAAATTCAAATCGGGCATGATCAAAAACCCCCATCGACATGCACATTTAATAAAAAATCCAAAAATATATGCCAAAAATATCTAAAAAACAAAATTGGCCATAGAAATACAGCTCGCGCTGAGAGCCGGTGTAACCCACGTAGCTACTCCACACGACGGGGGCGAACAGCTGCTTTATTACACTATCCGCTATTCGGCAAAAATACCAGGAATCTGCCTGGCCGGCGATTGTACGTCTACAGCGTTCATTTGAAGTTTAAATATTGCTAGCAAAATCTGCTATGCAATATTTATTTTGCATAGCAATTCCCTTACTTTTGATTAGCATTTTGAATCCAAGGAATTATCACATTTGTTTTTATTGTATTTCATGAATTGTTCCATTAATAAAATCGGTTGGAAACCGAATTTGTCTTTGTCCTTTAACATATTTTGCAACAAGGGTCAACAAGTGATCAAATAACAGACTTATTTTTTTTAATTCCAGGTAAGGATTCTTATGTACACTGTTTCTTCACTTTCCAAATTGGTAAAAATCATCTATAGAAAAAACAACAAATTAAGCACTTTTGGCATCTGCATGCCCCCCCCCCCCAAAAAAACCGTGGCTTGAGTTGCCCCTCCCATCAAGCAGTTCAGACCCTCAAATGGATTTGGGAACCAACTACAAGCTGCAATGTTCATGTTAGGGTTTTCACTTGAAATCCCGTGGAATAATTTGTGGTCCCAAGACCAACCTACCAAATTTTGTGGTCACTTACTACTATATTTAAAAAATCAGGGATTATCATTTTCCAAGTACTCCAGGAATTTACAAAAGAATTGATTGGTGCGTATTAAGATGACCCGCCCAATTAGATTGGAGATTGAGGTAAGTTAATATTGTACCTTAGACCTAATTTACTATTTATAATTAACACTAGACCCCATCAGGCTTTATCCTACCACCTCTAGAATTAGAATCGGCTGTTGGGTTGAAGCATGTGGATTTTCACATTTACTGAAAATAGCAAATAGCTCTATTTAATTATGCACAAATAGAAGATGACCCAGTGCATGGTATTACTTGCAACCACCAATTTACCCACATAACTAAGTTTGTCAATTTGGACATGGGATCTTGTATAGAGTTCACATAGTAATAACCAATCGAGCAAATATGCCAATGCACTCATTAATATGCACAAATCTATGACACCAGTACATGGGTCTAACTTGCATGCGCCACTACCTACATAAATACCAAGTTTTGTCAAATTCATATATTGGGATCTGTTAGAAGTTCCACCTTTTTATTTATAAGCAGTAACCTTGTTGAAAAGCAGTGTGAACAACCCACAAATCCCCAGATATAGCTTTGAAAATCCTCATGCCAAATTTATAAAAATGATAATTCATTCACTTTGCAACAGGAATTATGAAAAATTCATATCAGAATTTAATTTGGACCCCGTACGATCGTTGAGAGTGAAACACTCAGTTTGCATATTTTCATAAATTTTTTTTTTTCCTATTGTAAACAGGCTGTAAACCAGGCCCAAAAAAATTCAGTCTTTCTGGGACCTTTAATGTAAATGGACCGCAACATTTCGTCAAATTCGCGTCACATAACAAGTGGCATAGCGTGAATTCCTTAGGCCGGGGGGTCCGTATATGATTTTGATGCTCTCTGGTGCAATCTGAGCCTGTTTTTTAACCTTTTTTGTGGAAATTTTTAAGGCCATAATTGCACAAATATAGAAATATTACTATAATAATGCCATGATCACAATGCCATGAATAACAATGTCAGGTGGAAACGTAGACTACAAAAAGGGTATCAATAATGTAAAGCATTCAGGTCCAATTTAAAATGTCATTATTTAAAGTTGAAACATTTTAAAGTGTAATTTATATTGGAAAATTACAATATATGTTTTTCTTTATAAATTGCCAAACAAGACCAAAGAAAACTACACTTGTCTTTTCTCTGTCCTGGTCTGCTGTTTTTTAATTAGAAAAAAATCATTGTCCACATAAATATATTGGTTAATCCATCAAACACTGTATGTAACTTTGTTTCTCCAGCTCCCCCCCCCCCTAGAATAAATAAAACTAGTCACAATTTACAACCAACCCCCCTCCCACACCACCACCAGTTCTAAAGCATCAGATGATTTCTAAAATACACCCTATATCATGCAGTGAATAGTCCCAGGGTGAGCCCAGCCCTGGGAGGTGAACCTCAGTTCAAGTGGGTATTATGCTTATGTCAGTTACCATTGTTACAGTTTCTGACAGGCGTCACATTATTGATTACAAGCAAGGCTTAGAGTAGGTACATTTTAACTCTTTGATTTCTACATTTCACATGGGTACGGATATCTGATCGTTTTACCTTTAAAAAATAAAAACTATGCACATAACATGATTAAGATATGGAAATTTGGATAAATAAAATGCTCAATATGTATTTTTTTATTTTAAAACTCACTTCAAGGGTTAATGATGAAAATAATATGCGCTACTGCTGAAAGTCGGGAGTTCGCAAAATAGGATAGCTGGACGGGCTGAATCTGAGCGTGGGGTTGATTATCACTTTATTTGTGAAGCTTGCTGATGTCATGACAAAGGAAACAAATATCATAATTATACTGAGACTGGTGTTTCCTCCTTTTTTCCTCCCCATGGTTTTTCTTTACCACCACAACTTCTAACATTTGATCAGACTTGCCGACATTTAAGCAATTGCCTGGTACTCTTGGGTTTGAGGATATATTTTTCAAAATCTATCAGCATGTCGACTGCTTCCGATACTGACGTTGATCACAAACAATCATTTTTCTGGGAAATCCATTGTGCACAAAACAACGTTCAGCATTTGAGCAGAAAAGCAGTATAAAACCTATCATTTTTTTCAAACGAAAAAGTCGCCACCTATATACACACTGCGAATGGACACAGTATCTAATAAGTGCTAAAACAAAAATCAAAACAACAGTCTTCTTCTCTCATCAGGCGCAGTTTTCTGCCTTTGGGGGTACATCCATTAGAAACATTCATCGGAAAAGATTTATGCTTGTATCAGAGATATAAATGTCGGCTAAACATGGCTAAAGTAATACGGGGACTTTTTGATAATTCTGTCATAATTTATGACATAGTTCGAAGACAGATTTGATGTTGTTATCACTCTAAAATGCAGATTAGCATTGACCTAACAAAATTACGGATGGTTTCCCTGATATTATTGGTGCCTTTGGGTGAATACCTTTGAATCATATTTGTATATATTTTTCGTGTAGGGATTGTCAGTGCTCCGATGCTGGACTTCCAAAAATTGCCCGGAAAATTGCATAGCAGATTTTGCGATGTATTTGCAGAATGCTCGCATTATCTCGAAATTTGCGTCGCATTTTGCGATGCGATACCGGGGAATTTGCACGCTGACGTCTAGTGGGTAGGTAATTCGTTTCTACTCGGTAGTAGCTACGTGGTAACTACCATGAAGAAATTGCCCGTGTAGACTAGACTAGTCAATAGGAGTAGGACTACTACACTAGTCTAGGAGGAGGAGATTTTTTGAGGATACGAATTCGCTCCAAATTGCACTGGAATCATCATATCCGTTGTAGACCACAGAACCCTGAACGTTTCGAGGTTTGATGGACAAACAAGTACAAAAGAAAATTGCAAACCTGTTTTGAAACTTGCATGCTATTGTAATGTCAGGCTAGGCCTATATAGAAAAAAAACCATGGTTGATTCTGTCATGCACGACAGAAAATACTAAATTCATCATCTTATTACAGAAAGACAGCGTACTTGGCTTATTCATGTATTCGTTCTTAAGGTATATCTAATGCCATTTAAATGAATTTTAAGCACCATTGTTTCTTATGTCGTTAATACCATAAGAATTTTAGCAACTTCCCCTTCACTTTTTGCATGGATCACAATGATAGTGCCTTATGAAAGGCTGTTCTCAGAGGTTTCCAGCTGAGGAGGTTACCCTCAATTTTCAAAAAATCATGTTTTACATAATGTTATCCATCTAATCAATGTGAAATTAATCTCAATCGAAATCTTGATGAAAATCACAACTGTGTATAATTCCGAGTCGGATCCGGATTTATGTTAAAATAGGCTGCATGGTATCCTATTAGTTCCATAATAATTCGTAACTGGCGTATCATCTTTTAAAATTGGACATATCTTTGGACCAGTTAAAACTGTTCTGTGGGAGTTCCAATGCCATTTAAGGTTTGAGATGTTTTGGGATACATGTATATTTTCTAACTAAAAAGAAAAAATAATTTGGATTTTGACATTACATAGTGTAACAGGACACATTTTTGACTTGTGACTAAATCCTAGTCTAGGCATGAGCTAGGCTAGGCTGCCATAATTTGATCTGTCCTTGATGGCGTTACATGTTGGAACTTTTAGGGACAATGCAGATCGTTGAGATTATTGTTAATAGTCAGCCCCGGGTCCCGTCACAAATAGCATCTCTAGAGTCTGTAGAATATAATTGTCTTACCAATTTTTGTAACCGATGCTACAAATTTGTTCCAAAAAAGTCATGTCAACATGTACACAGGCTGCCAAAGTTGGCAGCCCAATGTAGAGACAACAAAGTAAAGTTTCACCTGAAAAATTCATAATGTGAATTAACTCTGGAAAAATGGTTATCACATGATGCGAAGACTCTCAGAATGCCTAGAATGTTTATTGCAAAAGATATTTAAAGCACTTTGCCAGCTGTGAAGTTAGAGCAGAAGCTGTCTGTGCTGTGTATCTTGGCTTAAAATGGAACTTTCCACTACACACAACTCAACTCTAACCGCAGCCATAAAAAAGTTAGACTATATAGTCATGATTATCAGGACTAGGTATCCTATAGGGGGGGGGGGGGGACTATATATATAGCTAGGATTTATTACTGTTAAAATAAATGTGTGCTGCATGAAAATAGGAGTGGGCTATAAATTGTGATTTTTTGTTTTCTTTTTGCAACAATTTTTTTGGTCTTTTTCCATTTACTCTATCTCAACGTGAAATACAAAAAAAATTTTTCGCCTAAGTCTAAGAAAAAGTCCCCTGGCACATCCAAAAGGGCCGCCTTTTCCCCTGAAAAAAAATCCTATTTTTTGCCATAACTTTGTCATTTGTGGTCCCTCTTTGTGTGGTTTTTGGGTCATAACCCTATGGTTTTATGGGCGTCAAGATTTTTCCATTTATGCAGTTACAATTACTGTAAAATGAAGCCGTTATTGAATTATCCACTTTTTTTTTATATTTTTTGCCATAATAGGGGTGAGCTGTATTCAACGCTTACCCAGAGACGCAGTTAAAATTTCTCCCAATAAAATGCATTCCTTAAAAAATTACCTATTCAAGAATATTAATGATGTTGAAGAGATAAATTCAAACCGATGTATTATTTTATAGAAACGCCTAATTTTGCGTACTTTTCACCATTTTTCTCAATTGTTTAAACAGGCTGGCTACCCACAAGACTGAACCCACACACAACTTCTAACAACTAGAACTAGAATAACCCTTTCATGAAATGAGTACTTTCTTTGGGGTAAACTGCTCTGGTACTGCTGAGATATCTATTGATTTTTTAACAAACACCTTTGTATGGTCTACTCTGTAATTAAATCTCTGCGACTTTTGTTAAAAGTGCTGGAGAAAGTGTGGTATAAACTAGCATTTTCCACGATCATAATGATAACTTTGATAAAAACAAACCTGGACACAGAGTGATTGATTGCTTAGTAAATGTTTCTTGGTCAAAATCCTGAGGATTAAGACACGCTGAGGAATTATAATTGAAAAAATATTTTGTTTCGAAGCTTAACTTTCTGGGACCAGCGGTCCCGTGGATTTTGTTGGCCTGCACAGACGATACACACAATACAAATACTCCATATATGACACAAAATATACTGAACCTGTTCCATCACTACTGCACTAAACGGCTAGACAATATTTTTAAGGTTTTAATACAATCGAGGAGGAGCAGAATATCTATGGGCCTATTTAAGGAGTTCGTTTACCCGTCCCACTACAGAAAAGGTTGACAACCTTTGGTAGTTAGTATGGACCCTTAACATCAATGCTAGGTAGGTAGTACTCTCCAAATTTGTGGTTCACTTTGTTCCAATAGGGCCAAGTTTAAGTTTAACACAGGGGTCAAACTTTTAAAATGCCCCAATCATGTTTAAATGTAATGCCATGTTGTCCCATCTATCAATAGGATCCAAAAATATTAATATAGTTTGTACCACCTACGACCATTGTTTTTGGAGTTATAAAGGTAAAATGGGCTAAATTGTCAAAAGGGTCAATCTCGATTTGTACAGGGGTCAACATTAAAAGTTAATCTGATATATTTTAAATACATCCAAGTTATTGCCTGGAAGAGGACTCATAAAAGGTATAGTTTATATTATTTAATGCTTACTTACGGAGATAAGGTCAAAGAAGTTCAACACCAATTGGGTATGTTGACCTATGACCTATTTTGTCCCATACAGGTAATATGCATTGCAGATGGTAACAAACATTCCTTATTTTGACTCATTAAGCTATATGACACACTTCATCATTTTCAATTTTCAACAAAAGTGGAGCAACTTCCGATTTTGACCCCTGTACAAATATAAATTGACCTTTTTTACCATTTTTAGCCATTTTTAACCCTATAACTCCAAAACCATTGGTCATAGATGGATACAACTAATACATTTTTGGATCCTTAAGACTAGACTGACAATATGGCATACATTTTCAACTGATTGGAGCATTTAAAGTTGACCCTGTGTAAACTAAATTGGCCCCATTGAAAAAGTGAGACCACAATTTGAGAGTACTACCTACCTAGCGTTGATATAGAGGGGCCATACTAACTACCAAGGTGTCAAACCTTTTGCTGTAGTGTTGGGTAAACAATGGGTTTACCTGGTTCCTAGCTCCTCCACTACAAGACAAGCACAGTAAATAACTGTCCCCACACATAACCATTGAAATGACTTTGAACGTCATCTGTAACCACATAGTTATAGACCCACTAACCGGGCTGCCAAAATGAAAAAATAAATCTTGGTGGGTTACTTTTCTTGTATGGGCAATCTGAAAAAAACTACTTTCAACATGCTTCTTAAAATAAACCTATAAACCAGAAAAAACTATGTCAACAGACTCCCAAATGGCCACAGGCCTTCGAACTACAGCCAACAGCTCTTTTTTCAGAGCACCCGATTTTCCAAACTTCATAGTTTAATCCCTGCTTTAACATTCAACACTAGTGATAATTAACTTTTCTAATCATCCTCTATTTTGCACTATACACTCAAAAGAGACTTCTACAACAAAAAAAAACACAGACCTCTGTCAGCCATTGTTTTCACCTCATAACCCTCACGGTTCACCAGGGGCGGATCCAGGATTTGAAAAACGTCAAAATTACCGGGGGGGGGGGGGGGGGCCTGAAAGGCTAAACTTTCGAAAATGGGCGGATTTTGCAAGATTTTGCAGATTACCGGGAGGCGCGCGCACCCTTCGGCCCCCTCCCTAAGATCCGCGCCTGTTTCACCATAGCCTAGATTCTATAATCATCATGGTTCTAAGTTATCTCTCACACACATTACATTTCAATAAGATAAATTTTTTTTAAGGAATGCCTTTTTCTTGCGAGAATTTAACTGCATCTGTAGGTAATCGTTGAATATACAGCTCACCCCCTATTATCCACAGAGAGCCATCCCATCACATGATGCAGATGTCCGCATAGGGAAGGTTAGGATTGCCCCTTACCAAGGTCCCACATTATCCGCAAAAGAGTGATTGAGCACCCTTATTTGTGCTTGTTGAGGTGTGATGTCCAAGCAGAGGAAGCCGTGTTATTTCCACATGTGTGAGAGAAATACTGGAAACAAGTGAGGGTGCCCCAAGACTTGAATTGTCTCCTCTCAAGAACCCTGTGTTCCTAACCCCCAACCTAACCAACCATTGCTGTTATTTTGGGAAGAAGGTTAGCACCAAAAAAGATGGTACACTGGGTTCTACTTGAATGACAATGGGGATGGAACTTTCCGAGTGGACCACCTGATGCGTGCTGGTTCCGGAGATGGAATTATGGCAGCGACCACCCGGGACTGATGACATTAATCAGGGACACTACAGAGAACCAGATTGTGGCCCGTGGCCGTTTGTCAGGAACCTGGAACCGTCTATAGTAGAAAGCCACATTTATGTCTTAAGAAATTGAGGACATCTTTCGCGAATTTGCGAATTAAGGTAAAAAATAAGCACAAAATGTTGTCAACATAGGTGCTCACTCTACACCTGCTGGTTTTAGCTATTTTGAGATGCAATTAACAGAGTGATTGGCCCCAAAAACCGGGTTATAGACCACAAACAAGTAAAAACACCATCAAAATGACAGTTATGGCTGAAATGTGATTTTGGGGGGAAAACGGCGGCCATTTTGGATTTTGGTCCGGCGCACTTTTTTCTTGACCCCAAGCAAAATTGTTGTCATTCCTGTTGAGATAGAGTATAAATAGAATACAAAAAAAACGTTGCAAAAAATAACATGAACAAAAAATGATTTCTTCACCCCTGTATAGCCACTCTAATTGAAACAAAAAATCCAATCATCTCTAAACTTGGGAATTTGAGGGACTCTCATTTAGTTCTAGTTGACTATTTTTTTTCAACATCTCTGAGTCAGTCTTTAATTAAAAAATGTCACATTGTAGTGATGATTCATCCTTGTCCATTTTTACAGCATATCGAGCATGATGTGTTTCTTACGACCATGAAACTGACCACAAGGCTGCCAACACCAATCTATCAAAACCAGATGTGAGCATCACCCACATTCCCAGTGCTATACAAGACACGAAGAGAACAGAGACTCGAATCTGCACACAAACGCATGCCCGTGAATGCCATTGGAGTTTCCAGGGGGTTTGTTCTCCAGAATTTCATTCTGAAGAGGATGAACAGGCTATGGTGGCAGCCATTGATGAATCCACTGGAAACCATCTCAGTCGGGAAGATTTAAGCAAGTAAGGGTTATTACTCAACACAGTTTGAAAGGTGAAAAAATAGATTTACAAAATGTTTTTTTTTTTTTTTTTTGTACTTCGCCTTACCAATTAACCCAATCATTTCGCTCAGAGATATAATGCTGATCTGTCTACTGTGTTCTGTCAATCCATGGAGTTGTGATGGCGGATCAAGCAAAATGGGTGTGCAGTTGCAAAATCAGTTTTAAGTTTTTGCTACTTTAAAGGAGCATTATTTAAGCTTGTATTGGTGAAAAACAGTAGGTCGGAAAAAGAATTTCATGGTTCTCGGCTTTGCCGTTCATATATAAAAGGAAACTGAGGTGCTTTCTGCCTTTATTTTAAACTTCACAGTACCAATTTTACCCAACAAAACAAATTTATAAATTAAAAAATTGGGCATTGCATTCTGTTAGGGTTGACACTTATTACCAACCAATCAGAAAGACATTGCAAATTAAGTCATCTATCCACAACACACCAGGTGCGTCAAAAATCGGACTTGTGTTTGTCCAAGGTGACCTTTTTGTGTAGTATCCAATCGAGGAACAAATATGGAAATGAGCTAATTAATATGCATATATACCATTCAACAGTTTACATGGGTAATTGTGTTCACCAGTCCACATACCAAGTGCCATCAAAATCCGGTTTCCAAGTTTTTTTTTTAAATTTGGTTAAGTTAATGATTGATGCAAGATTGGCTGAAAGAAAAATAGTTAGGAATCATTCTAAGAAAGGACAATAATCTTGAATGTTCACAATAATGTCTCCTTTTTGTTAGTCTTTCTTCTCTGAAAATGTCATGGTTGAAGCAAGTTTTGCTGTGGTCTGATCTGGTCGATGTTGTTGTTTTGTGAATGTGTTGTGTTTGTATGCGTTGTGGGTTTTTTCCCACTCCCTTTGCTGTATTTTGTATCCAGGACTGTTGTGGGGAGTCTGCAATGCAATGCATGCCAGCTAGTGAAATGGATGAAAACCATCTCTGACGCAACACAGCAAGCACAATGTAATTTGAATGTTTTACGGCTGCATTGATCAGAGGGGGTGGTTGTCATCCATTGCTGCATGCATTGCAATGAAGTATGAATGGATCTTAATACACTGTAGCTGGTGGCCCACTGTCCACAAAAAGTGGAAAAACTCAGGAACCACAGTCCTGGGAAGGTTTGACAATGGAGGAAATTTTGGGTCTTTTAAAAAAGAAATCCTAAGAAAGTGGGAAATTTTTAAAAGTTGCACTATGTATAAGAAGCTTTGCAAATTAACTATACAGGTGAAACCAAGATCCATATTGTTCACCCCACCCCCTGCACCGTTTTCGACCATATTCTCAAAAATGTGTTAACTTTGTTAACCAACTTATTTGCTTGATTACCTCAATTAGAATGCGTGACATGCGGGGTTCAAACAAGTGAAAAAATGACCCTTTGGTACGGAAAATATGAAAGGGATGTTAAATATGCCTCTTTGTGATCGTAGAAAAATATTTAGGCATCTGATTGTAATCCTTGAGACCTAGACGCATGAGTCATGTTTGTGTGTGGGTGACTGTACGCCAACCTTCTACAATCATATGGAGAACCAAAGTAAAGAACATTCCAATCATTAACCCCAAGAACTGCCTGCTAATTGGCTCAAATAAATGCCAACATTATTGAGCCAATCAATTACATTATCTATGGAAAGATTAGACAGAAATATTTCAGAAGAGCTCTTTCAAGTGGTTAATTATTGAATGTGTAATTGGCCAATCAGAAACACTAACAATATAAGAAAGGCAGTTAGTACCCAGGCAGTCAAGAAGCAATTTCCAGGTATTTATATTGGATGGCGTGAGGTGATAACAAATACTACATGGTTAGAGGGAACTAGGGCACACTATTTTCTCGAGGTACTGGCTACAGACTTATCACCCCGAACCCAAGGGTGAGGGGTAATTGGCCCGTAGCCAGTACCAAATTAGGGAAAATAATGTGCCCTATATACCGATATAACCATGTAGTATAGTATTGTTTTGGCGGGTTGTGCAGAAAAAATTTCCAGGGAAATATCTGCGTAATAGGAATCAGCCAATGAAATAGCAGATTTTGTTCATGAACATTCACGAGGTGTAATAACAGAAAATATCACCAGAGCCGAGATCAGGTAACAGGTATTTGACCCGGGGGGGGCCACTCGAAATAATACTTGTAAGCACCCGTGTGAAAGAAAACACGGATTTAGGGTGCTTTTAAAGGCAAAACGCGGATCCGCCGGATTCCGGTGTAGGGTCTCAAAAAATAGCCGATTTAGCAGAAGATTTTTTTAGGACTATCCCGCTTAGGTATGTTAAAATTATCAATACGGTGATGTATTGATTACTATGGAATAAATGGCAGCGATTTTACAAATCATTGTTGTCGGCCGTATTTTGGGCCATCTTTACGGTTTTCGGAGCCAGTCTGCAGCGTCGTAGTTATTTTATACCCGGAGTACGGAAGAGTTAGTGCGTCCAACGATAATTTACACGAGCATTAAAATTGTCGCAGATAGTGCTCGTAATTTAACAACATACCGTTCGTTTTTCACTTTTGTACTAACTACAGAATAATTGTCATAACTGAAGCTCGATTTGATATCAGAGAATTCATCATAAAGTCATCTTATCGCCGATAATCCCTGGATATACATTTGTACCCAGGCCATCGTCACTTTCCCATTGTAATTTACTTAGCCAATTGCCCAGTCTTTGCGTAACCGGGCCGGCCTAAGAAAGGCGTGTGTCACAGCTTGGGCGGGGGTTTAGTGAGCTCGCTTCTAATTGGTACTCCCATTTTGGATTTTGTATTGGCTATTGCATTATTTAATCAGCGGGTATATAAATTTGAAGATTATTACTGATAAAATGGTAATAAAACAATGATAATCATAGAAAAATTATGCTCAATATAACTGCACATTTAAAAAATATATGCTTCAATTAAAGCAATGATTTCGTCACGGCTATTTGCTCAAAATATAAATGTCAAAATAATGATTGTAAAACAAAAAGTTCATACTTTGGATGGAACGCCTCAAAATTTGAGAATTCCATATTGCTAAGCTTAAGGTCCATGAACCCTTGTCACGTTAACCTAGCACTATCCCTGTTCCATTTCATGTCCACTCCTTGTTTAGGGGATAGTTTTATAACCAGTCCCCCCTCACTTAGGTGTTTGGGAGCATTATCATCCTGTTTGGGGTATATATCATCCTAGTCTCGCTAGGTAATTTTGGCTTTGTAAATTCCTTGTTTAGGGTCGGTTTGAAGAAGGTATTGGGTCGCATTTCATAAAGTTGGCTCCCCTAAAAACTATTACATCGTGAAATAACAAATATTTTCGTCCTTTTCATTCAACAGAGTATAAAAGTCAATACATCTAAGACCACTTAAAGTAATACATTTTGGTACTAACTTATAATTACAATTGCCCAACGGCTCAGGTACAACCTTGGTTACAGGGTGGTGTCGAATCTACGGGTGACACAACAAAAAAAGGTTATGCATTTTTTCCTTGTCATGTGACTGTGTGGTTCCTTTTTCTGAATGAATATGCAGATCAAAAATAAATATGGATTCAAAGGTATTACTTAGCCCTTCAAACAAGCAAGGTTCACAATACCTTGTATTTTAAATCTAACGGGTGGTCAAAATTATGCTTATTTTATAGTGTAAAGACAAAGATTTTCATACTACTTTTCAGAGTAAATCTTCCTGGTCATTGGTAATGTGAAACACGTTGCTTCTTCTTAAACCATCTATAACCCATACTCCTTGGGGACTTTTGGGGGGATTATCCGGGTGAATCAGAATAAACTTACCCTGTAGAGCAAACTTGCTGGTGGTCAGTGGTCCTTAATGCTATGGAAGTTGAATTGAGACCAATAAAATATTAGTAAACACAGTGTGCCAGAAAGTATATAGTGAAAGCGCCTTCTTCTAAAACCAACATTCCTTATAAAATCTATATAGGGGTTATAAAAATGGAAGACAATCGGCTTTCTGTATTTCTCACCTTTAAAATAGGGAATATACACAGAAAAAAATTCTGAATAACCCACTGATGTTATACAGCATAATTTTGTCATACATGCATTAAACACATATTCCATTTCTAAAAATGGTCTACGGTACAAAAAAAGCATTTATTGTGACTGATAAATGTGCTGAAGATGAATTTAAAATACACAAAAAAAGTCGTGAAACATCATCCACCCTATACCATTTGAACCCCCCTGTATATCTTTAATCTATTCATATTAAATATTCTGTGTTTTAAAACATACAGTGCAAAAATAACCAGTCTCATGTTTTAGCGATGTGACACAACTAGATTTAGAAATTCACCAAAAGGTAGTTTTTTTCTCCTGTATAATTTTAGCTCACCCTGTATAAATGCAACGGTGTTCTTTGCAGAATTTGCATCTTTAGGTATTCAACAATGCTTATGAAAAAGAATTATTCCTACTGTAAATACTGTTTCGTGTACAAAGGTAGAAATTTGGTGTATTGTTCAGTTTTTTATGGTGAAGTCTATGGCGGCTCTCCCCGCCGCTCCTCCACCACCGACTCCCCCCCTACATGCTTGGCAATTTTCAAAAAACGTCACTTCGCCATTAATCCATTCAAATGAATGGGCTTGTTTTGCATTAAGAAGACAAATTAGCTACAAATGACAGACAATTTTGTTGTGCATACATTCAACTTCCTGAAATATTTTACTTTGAACCGAAAATTGTGGACAAATGTAACAATCCCACCTAATTTGACAGACCCAACTTATGAAATCGACCATTGGCACTCCTCGCTTAGGGTCCTTTTGAAAAGTCAATTCACGCGCGGGCTCAACTTTACATCTGAGTGGCCCCCCCCGGGTATTGATTACCTCTACTCCATTATTGCGCAAAATGGAAGCATTTCTGATTTCTGATTTGGTCAGTTTATGCCCATGTCTTTTGCATTATCAAGTTTTGAGGAGTCCAGGGGTGTGGGAAAATAGCGGATGCCAAAACATAATTATAAAATTGGATGAGTTTACCCCATATTTTATATAATAATTGGATGGCTGAAGGTTGATAACAGAATATCGCCCAAGCCTAGATCACATATCAGGCGAGTCGAAGACCTGATATTTTCCTTGGCGAGGGCGATATTTTCTGTTAATCAAGATCAGCCGAAAAAGCCCATCCAAGATTAATTATTATTATGCAGAGAAGCTTAGCTGACTTTACAAAAAATAGTTTTTAAATGGCTTCAAACTAATAAAAACAGGGATTTGCTTGAGATTTGCATACCGAATGCCCAAAGTTTTTGCGTATGTGCATGTTGGGCGTACCGCGCTAATCGTACTGTTGGTATTCAGTAAAACCACAGAATGCATAATTTAATGGTCTCGCTATGAGTTTTTTAAAAATTGGGCTCGACTGTGTAGCGCCCACTCTTCTTGCAACTCTAGCTGCTCGATCCAATTATTTGGGCTTGAATCGATCAATTTTTTGATCAATATGGGTCGTGAATGCATTCCTTATTAAATCAAGCTGTTTTGCAAAAGAATAGAATCAAAAGGTTTGCATTCACCTATTGCTCATAATTATTCTCGTCCGTGGAAAAAACTTATTAATATTGAGCTCGGCTGCACCTCGCCTATTATTTAGTTTTTTCCGACCTCGGACACATTATGCGCCCATAAATGATACTGCATCCCCTTTATTTCTAGGGTGCCGCCATGGGGGGGGGCGAGCCCCCCCCAGGTTCAAAATTCATCATGAACAAATCCGGGTTTAAATAAAAGCAATAACTTGCACAAAAATTAGGTGTTTTAACCATATATGAGGTTAATTTTTGGTACTGTTTCGACTTCTCGCCCAAATCGAGTTTGCCCTTCTTGCCTCCCCCCTCCTATGATTTTACCTTGCCCCTGTCTTCTTATTGCAATACCCACAGTTAGCATATTAAACAACAAATGATTTGTTTTCCTCTAGCTTATGATATTCTCGCAGCATCAATATTTAAAAAAAGTAATCAAAGAATATTAGAAATGTGGATTGTATTTGATTTTTTCTTCTATTTCTTTAATTGTTTGGTGACAGGTTATGGCCCAAGAGCAATTTCAGACGCGTAAACTCAAGTGTGATGGCTTTTCAGGGCTACCTTCATTCAGCAACCGCTCGTCGACAGGTTAGCCTCCATACCATTTCTGGCCAGACGTTTAACCAGTGGAACCATGCCACCTGGAATATGTACCCGACAGATGCTCAGCCATTGATCCACACATTGATGACACATGGTTGTGGGGCGAGAGACTAGTTACTGTCAACCTACTGTCCGATTCATATCTTTTAATGACTCCCCACAAAATAAAGAGTGAGAGGGCGCTGGATGAGACGCACCAGTGTGGGGACCAAGAGAGGACGAAAGCGGTAAAAATCCCCATGGCAAGGAGGACTTTGATAGTTATCTACGGAGAAGCCAGGTATAATTGGGAGCACTCCATACCAAGAAGGGCTATCAGAGCTAGGCGGATTGCTCTAACATTACGCGAGCTTACACCGGAATTCCTTGAAGGAGGAGAACAAGCTGGAGTTGGTCAATCCATCCTTGAAAAAGCTCTGACATTTAAAGGAACTACCCTTGACTAATTGCCACCAAATGCATAGAATCTTTCAACTTCAAATTTTAATAACAGTAATTTAAAGCCATTATCAGTTATTTTCTTCAGATTGTAAATAAAGAATGCCATCAATTTTTGTCAAAGTTGATTTATTTTTTGCATTATTGTATTAGAAATTGTATTAAATTCACCTTCAGTGCCTAAAGGTGTGAACAACAGCTTTTAAATATGGAAATTTTTGTGCAATCATATTGATATGAAATATTTGAAAATGTAAGTTTTATGAGTTTTAATGTCTATTTTCACAAAGAACGGGATGTGATTTGTCATCGATGCAACACTAGAAATTAAGAGACATAATGGGCATTTTGAATTTAAAAAAAATAAAGACAGACTGATTATGACTTTAATGCAGGGCTATTCTCACACAAAATCACATGATGCTAATTCACCTCTTAAAGGGGCATTTTGTGATCCACAGCCTTGCCCCCCCCCCCCGACTTACCTAAAAAATGTTGAGATTTTTTTATCACCTGAACCGTTAGCCTGAGTTATCCATGTCTGCCCAATCTTACGTGCAAATTTGGTCGCATCTGTAAGAAATTGCCCCAATCTTACGTGCAAATTCGGTCGCATCTGTAAGAAATTTGCAATTTTGTATTTTCTGTCTGTAAACGGACAGAAATTACAGCACAGTAGCCTATGGGACCATGGGAAACATGCAATTGCTCATAACACAAAACCGCAAGATCGGGATCAGCTCAGATTTTGAGAATAAGCTTTCCTCAAGCATATCTAGTGATCAATGAATAAAACAGAAGGTGCTGAAATCACAAAATGCACCTTTAATAAATATAATTTCTGGGTGTGATAACAATTTTTATTGCAGTGCTTTCCAAATCAAAGGTCATTAGGAGTCATTTGCAAAATGTGTTTCTTTAGAAAAGTGCGATAGGTGTTAACCTATATCAATAGGTTATTGCTTTGACTTTTTGGGTGAAATACAATTTTTCTGATATGTACATTTTACGATCAAAATATCAGTTCGGGTGTCAGTTAGGCCCTTTTGCCGTGGATTGTCTGTCAAGTGTGAGTTTCCAAAATTATACAAAAGGGTCTAATTACACACAAATCTATTTTCATTTTTTCCAATTAATGTTTATGTATTTTTACATGTCAGAACATATTTACACTTCTTTATTTACACATCATAAAGGGGCATTTCGTGATCCACAACCTCGTCCCCCCCCCCCGATTTACCGCGAAAAAGTTGAGATATTTATATCATCTGAACCATTAGCCTTTATCCATGAGTACCAAATCTTACGTGCAAATTTGGTCGTATCTGTAAGAAATTTGCAATTTTGTATTTTCTGTCCGTAAACAGACAGGGAATTACAGTACAGTGGCCTATGGGACCGTGGGAAACAAGCATTTGCTCATAACACAAAACCGCAAGCTCGGGATCAACTCAAATTTTGTGAATAAGCTTTTCTCAAGGATATAGTGAACCATGAAAAAAACAGAAGGTGCTGGAATCACAAAATGCACTTTTAAAGGTGGATGACCCGATTTAAAGATATGAAGTTTTCATCTTGATAGATTGGTCTTCACCCCAAAACCCCATCTGTAAAGTTTCGCACCGATATTTCAATCCGTTTTGATGTGAGAGCTAAAAACGTGATTTTGTACGCGTGAGATTAATATTGGTCGACCAAAATAGGGCACATTTTCGCTCATAATTTCCAAACCAAACATTCTTTGGCCTTAAGATTTCACAGGGTAAATGAGAAAAATAGTAGCTTTCTTTTGATATCAAAATGTTGACCACTTCCGGTACGATATGGGGCTTCTGGGGACGAGGCTATTAGCGATCGGGCCATGGACCTTTAACTAGGTATCAACCGTTCAGACACCAAACAGGTATTAAGTGGGTGGACACGATCTTGAATACCCATGATTTGCATTCTTGGTTCTATCGTGGCAATGGCTTTGATCCATTTTTTAAATGAAAAAGGTTGATAACAGTAGATGTGTTTGTTTCAATAGAAGAATTAACCTTTTGATATCACTATTTTAGCAATTTTGCATTTCAGAGGTGTATGCATGGTTTATGGTGCAAAATTTTGGTGCTTCCTTGGTGTAAGGCTGAGATGAAAGAAAGAAATCAAGTCTATTCAGAATAAAGCCTATAAACCCCAACTCCATTCATGTCTATACAAACTTTGATTATTATCTTGTGTTAAGTAAATGGACGGGTAACCAAAATTCATGCATTTTTCAAAGTTTTGTTTCATAACTCTAAAACTGATTTTTATGTTACTAATTTCAAAGATATACTGATAATGCAAGACTGATTATAATTGTTTAATCATTTAACTTTCAACCATATCAGGTCAGTTGATGGTATAATTCTTGTCATTTGATACTGTCAAATATGTCTGTTCCATCTTTTATTTTGGTTTGTTATTTTTTACATCCAAAATTTTCCCTTTGTATTCTCTATAATCCATAGTTTTGTTTCTTTCCCACAATTTATCCTTCTTTCTTAAAGGTGCTTGTTCCTATTTTTGTTGATCGTGTTCTCTACTTGATATGAGAGCCTGACACTTGTACGCACTGATTATCAAGCACCGTGGGAAGCAGACTTGCGGTTTTTATGCTAGACGCGATAATGCATAGTGCAACGCCCCATTCACTACTGTGCTAATATTGATGGTTAACCACTAAAACGGTAGCTTTTTATCTATATCTTGAGAAAGAAATGGATTTGAAAGCTGAAATTTCAATGACAACAATGAGAAAAATATGGCCGTGATATCAAAATTGATATTACTTCCCGTTAAACCAGGGGGGTCCCAAAGACGATCGGAACAAGCACCTTTAACTATATTGTCCATTGTTCATACTTAGTAGCAATGAGTTGTTATTCCTGCTTGAGTCAAGAACACATCACTGGTGATTGATGAGGTCTTTCAATGCATCGTTGACCGGTAGATTGAGCCAAAACTGATGGCGATTATTTGGCATGAACCTGCAAAGTTTGGTGATGATGTCATTTTTCTTGCTACTTGGCACACCAACAAGGTGAAGTCATCTTTCCAAAGCTTTCTGTATCCTCCTTCATGATTTTTGCCTCTGTTTTTTTTCTTCAGGAAGTTTCCTTCCATATAATGTTTCATGTTCCATAGACTCCTTCCAGTACAGCTTCAAAGAACCACACATGAATTTCACTTCTTATACTTGAGCTAGAGGCTTATTGGTGTGCTGACCTTGGCTGACTGCACGCTCAAAAAATAAAATCATCTACCTCCATGTCTACTGCAACACCAGTTTCATTCACCACACTTTTGAAGTCCTCGTTTTCATTTACATTCTTCTTTCCCTTCATTCCCTTTTCAATTTGATGGTGAAATGAGTCCGCTGACATGAATGTATGTTCCTTTTCAAATACCTGAAGATTATCTCCTCAGGACCCCGCGTCTGTTGACCTCATTTACCATGGCCGTAAACATAGACCAGTTTTAGTTTGGGCATTACAGTTATCCATGTACATGTCCCTACATTTGGGGTGGCGCATGAATTTCCCATAGGAGCTCGCCAAATCTTCTGCATTAATCTTCCAGCTAAACTTTCATTCCAGATCACCCCAATGGGTCCGTCACTGCTCTTCTTTTGCCCGCCCACTGGTGCAAATGTTTCATAGAATTGCACTAATCTTATTGTGAACACGCAACTTTTAATTCCTGGCATGCGAGGCATCATTATAATTTTCTGCATATCAACACTGACCAAAGCCTCTTCATGAGGTCTCTCCTTATCATGATTATACATTGCCCTAGCAATTCTGGCCTTCTCAAGGTGTTGCTCAGCTTCCATGCAGAGGGTGTTTTGAATGAATCCCACGATGCATTGCAATATGCCCAGTGGCGTAACCAGACCTTTGCAAATGGGGGGCAGAAGGGGTGCCAAGGCATTTTTTGAGGGGGCTAATTTGGGTCCTTCTCCATAGACACTGTACAAAAGGTCAGTTCATTTGGGGGGGGCCTGGCGGGGGGGCAAGGGTTCCGTTTGGGGGGGCTTGCACCCCCCCACCCCGCTGGTTGCGTGCCATTGAATATGCCTATCCTGTACTGTACTAAACACATGTTAGTACTTAGGGATAAAAAGTGTTCCAAAAGTTAAAGAACAACAAGACATTTCATAATCATGCTAAAAATTCCCTTAGTACTAATGTTTTGTGGCCTAAATGAGCATTAAAGTTGGGTTTTCATGTGTTAAGAATAGGATTTTTATGGGATCACATGACCCTATTGAGGTGAAATTTCCCAAAACTGGTGCATTGTGGGATTGACTCAAACACCCTCTGGCTTCCATGCATGTTTGACAGTGCTCATCATGGTCTTGACCATGGACTTCACATTCCTCTTCTCCTAGTTTGCTAAAACTTATGTTCATGCCCTTCAAAACTCTTCTATACTGTCCAGCTGGATGTATGAAGTAGCAACGCAGGCGTATACATTGTACTGACTTTCAGCGCGTGCGTAGGCAAAGCACATTCGCACTGCAACTGAAAGGCGCCACTGGGTATACGCGCGCGTCGTCACTTCATACTTCAGATAAGACAAAGTATATATCTCTCCTTCTTTCACACCTTTGGATGATTTGATTCAGTCTTTTAACACTTCAACCAACGACAGCTGGTGGTAGATATCTTCTGTTTGGAGTATGCTCTCTCCTATAGTGACTGACCGCAGGATGATACAAGAGATGTGGTTCTTTATCAGTTCTACAGATTCATCACTGACCTTTTTGGCTGGCGCGTGCTTGCCTCTGTCGCATATCGGAGGGAGTCGAAATAGATGCTGGCTTCACTCTATTCAAAAATGCATTTGATTACCTTTGCATGTATGTAAGTTTGGCACACGCCTGATTCTCTCCATTGCAGTCTGGAAGGAAATAGTACCTTGAGCATTTACGATTCTACAGTGTGATTCTACAGTGGCCAAAGCCGGCCGTTGAGTGTCGCGTACCAGCACATGCGAATGAATCCACGAACGCCATCTATCATAGTCCATTTCCCAGAACTGCTTATGTATCTCTTTGCGGCGGTCTTCGTCCAATTTCTGGCGACACCTTCTTCGCAGGTCACAGGACAGGAATCAAGGAGTGGGTACTTAATTCTCCTGGTCTCTCTGCTTCTTTTCTTCTGCAGTACGAGCAGGTTTGCGTTTGGTCTTAAAGAGTTTGCGACGCCATGGCATATTTCTGTTGAGTGAGTGAGCGAGCATTAAAATTTAACGACAACTCAACACAATATTTCTGTTGAATACTGTAATGAAACTGCCTATTTTTTTATCATTGTCCATTTGTATTTTTGTTATTAACAAACTTACCTTCAAGTTTAGATGCTCTACCCATTTCCAGCAGTACAAAGATAGGCCATGAGTTTGCTAACAATATCTTCTGCTTTAGGCCCTAAAATATCCTACATACCCATTTCAAAACAGTTGAAATAAACAACCATTAGATATCGTACGTTATTTTGATAAAAATAAGATTAATTATGGCATATTTCTGTCCTTTTTTATTCTAAATGATAAAATTCACATTTCTGGGTTAAATTTTTGGGTACTGTTGTCCTAAATTCTCTGCAGCATTTAAGTTCAAATATTAAACACTGTTATAAACTACCGGAATATTACTACCGTAACTTAGCCAATAACGGAATGTCTACAGAGACGTTTGACCAATCACAACCTTTCTGTAGTGTTTGGCCCATTTCGACTTTATCCAATCAAATGCGAGCTCTTCTTATTGGTGCAAAGCTTTGGCCAATCATCGTTCTTATATTTTTGATACCTTGCCAAAAGTTTTGGGTATAAATAGAGGATCTCTTGGCGAGAAAGGACAGATTTGTTTCACCGAATCCACTATGCTGAGGGACCCGCTGTCCGTTGAGGTTACACTAAGTAAATTTTACCTTCAGAAATTTTGTCAAGCTGTACCGTCTGGGTCCACTGATCGCTTCTTACCGTTCTACCTACACTAGTCAAGTTTTACATCAGGTTTTATATCAAGTCCAGGTGAGCCATTCATAAAATACGAGCAGTATAAACAAGTATTTATGACCAAGATTGATTATTGTAGGTACTGTTATTATTTTTGTTTCAAGGATGCACCTTAAATAGGCAGTTTCATTACACCACCCCCCACCATTAGATTGTTGTTTTAGCCCTCAAAAACTTCCCATTTCAAAGCATTTTGCTTTAAACAAAAATCAAGACTGGGGGCATAGCATGACAGCATTTTTTATTTAAAGGATACAAAAAAATGTAACAATCCATACTAGACGGTATCTGGTTTCATATACATAATAAGTTGGCTTTGATTTTGTAACTTATGGTATTACCACACAGATTCAGAGTTCAATTATAAATTCTTAATTGTTCATTTGCGTTTCGTCAATTTCCAG
Organism: Ophioderma brevispina; assembly: GCA_023653785.1. Lineage (NCBI taxonomy): Eukaryota > Metazoa > Echinodermata > Ophiuroidea > Amphilepidida > Ophiodermatidae > Ophioderma > Ophioderma brevispina. The sequence continues at coordinate 35,763 of JAMKCH010085609.1, forward strand.
GATGGAGACCTGATATCGCTTCCCGTCATTTTCTTCCAGAGTTTCAACCACCTTACGCCACATGGCTCCCCGTGCACAACCGACCAACATGATACACCAGGTCCATGTCGTCCCCCTAGCTCAATGGTTCCTTCAGGCCCGTAGCCAGGATTTTTTCTGGAGGGGGGGTGCAGATCTTTCCAAAAGTGGACCTTTTTCCTAAAATATGGACCTTTTCACAATAGAGGAAAAGTGGACCTTTTGCCCAAATATTGCCCTTTTTTGACCAAAAAAGCCTAAAACCCCTATTTTTTTCAAGCTCGCTTTGCTCGCACACATAATTTTTGTGGACCTTTTTGGAATTTTGAAGATTTGGGTGGGTCATCGCACCCCTCCCCAGCTACGGCCCTGGGCTCCTTCCCTTCGCGCATTTCTTTGAATTTCCTGGCCCCTCTCTGACATGGGTTTTCTTGGCTATGCCGTCTACTGCCTTCGGGACTGACTCCATCTCCAGGAATACCCCTTTTCATCAGTTTTAGTTGCCACATTAAGGGTTTTTTGATTGGATCCGTGTGCTTCCTCTTCTTCTGGCTCATCCAAAGATTACTGTATGGTGGTGTTCGGAATCGTTGAAGATCTGGATGATGTGAGGACCTCGATGTGCGTGGGCATACGACGAGTTTGAATGACGGGAGACGTTGACTATTTTCTTTTCTGTCGTTTTCGCCGTGGTCTTTCTTCTGTCATAGTTGACGATGACAAGACGGCGTGGACATGCAAATTCCCCTGTTTGGCAAAATATGGATACCCATTTTGAAGTAACTGCCACACAAATTTTGCTTGTACATAGCTTTTTTTAAATGCTAAATTTATAAAAGCACACATTTATGAATAAAAATTGTAAAAAACTGCTATCAAAAGTTAAAGGAATTTGCACACTGGCGTGATAGAAAATCGCATCATCGTCATGCGGTCCGCTTTCTTAAATATCTAAGTTGTTCACTTGTGATGGACTCCTCTCTGCTTTAGGACCCTCTTCGCTCATATCTTTAGGTCCTCGCTGCTCTTCTTCTGTTTTCTTTTCAGACTTCTGGTGTTTTCCTTCCTATTCCTTTGTCCACATCTTTCTGTCTTTAACCGCATTTTTCCTTAACTATCAGGCTTCTCCTCCATCTTTATGTTTCACGTATCAGACTCTTTTGTGGGGCTCCTATTCTCTCCACATCTTTCTTTCTTTCTTTATCTTCACCAGCATTTTCTTTACCAGGCTTCTCTCAATCTTTGTTGCAGCAGACTTGCTTCTGTGTGCTCCATTTCAGCGGGCGGATCCAGGATTTGAAAAACTACCGGGGCTGAAAGGCCTAACATGTCCAAAGGGCTGATTTTGCAATATTTGCAGAATTACCAGGAGACGCGCGCCCCCTCCACCCCATCCCTAGATCCACGCCTGCATATTCCTCTCCACATCTTTCTTTATCTTCACCAGCGTTTTTGCTTTCACCAGGCGAAAAGTCTCTCCATCTTTGTTGCACTTATCAGACTTCTTCTCTGTGGCTTCTCTATTCTCCCCCACAATCTTTCTTTACCGGCATTTTCCGTACACTCACTCTTCTCCCCACTTGGATACATTTTTCAGACTTTCCAATGCTTTTCTTTATAACTCTTCACTGGTGGGCGTTTTCCTTATCAGGCTTCTCGCTATCTTTGTTGCGCTTTTCAGACTTTTTTGTGTGGCTTCCATATTCTTTCCACGTTTTTCTTATCAGGCTTCTCTCCATCTTTGTTACGCTTTTCAGACTTCTTTTGTGTGGCTTCCTTCTTTGTCTTCACTGGCGTTTTCCTTATCAAGGCTTCTTTTTCCTCGCTATCATTTGTTGCGCTTTTCAGACTTCTTTTGTGTGGCTTCCATATATTCTTGTCTTCTTTCCACACGTTTTTCTTTCAGCTTCTTCTCTCCCGAGTCTTTGTTACGCTTTTCAGACTTCTTGTGTGGCTTCCTTTCTTTGTCTTCACTGGCGTTTTCCTTATCAGGCTTCTCGCTATCTTTGTTGCGCTTTTCAGACTTCTTTTGTGTGGCTTCCTTACTGCTCTTGCCATGCCTTTCTTTGTCTTCACTGGTGTTTTCCTTATCAGGCTTCTCTCCATCTTTGTTGAACTTATCAGACCTCGTCTGCTTTTCCTCCTGGCTGCCCTTTCTGGACTTTTTTTTTTTTTTTTTTTTTTAAGAGGAGACGTTGACTATTTTCTGTCGTTTTCGCTGTGGTCTTTCTGTCATAGTTGACGATGACAAAGACGGCGTGATCAGTGCAAATTCCCGTTTAGCAAAATGCTACCCATTTTGAAGTAACTGCTACACAATTTTTGGCTTGTATAGCATTTTTTTAAATGCTAAATTTATAAAAGCATCACATTTATGATAAAATTGTAAAAAAAATGCTATACAAAATGTTAAAAGGAATTTGCACACTGGGCGTGATAGAAAGCGCATCATCGTCATGCGTCCGCTTTCTTAAATCTAAAGGTTGTTCACTTGGTGATGGACTCCTCTCTGCTTTAGGACCCTCTTTGCTCATATCTTTAGGTCCTCCCTGCTCTTCTTTCTGGTTCTTTTCAGACTTCTGTGTGTTTTCCTTATTCTTTCCACATCTTTCTGTCTTCACCGGCATTTTCCTTATCAGGCTTCTCTCCATCTTTGTTGCAATTATCAGACTTCTTTTGTGTGGCTTCCATATTCTCTCCACATCTTTCTTTATCTTCACCAGCGTTTTCTTTACCAGGCTTCTCTCCATCTTTGTTGCACTTATCAGACTTCTTCTCTGTGGCTTCTCTATTCTCTCCACATCTTTCTTTACCGGCATTTTCCGTATCACTCTTCTCCCCATCTTGGATACATTTTTCAGACTTTCCATGCTTTTCTTTATAAATCTTCACTGGCGTTTTCCTTACCAGGCTTCTCTCCATCTTTGTTGCGCTTTTCAGACTTCTTTTGTGTGGCTTCCATATTCTTTCCACGTTTTTCTTATCAGGCTTCTCTCCATCTTTGTTACGCTTTTCAGACTTCTTGTGTGGCTTCCTTTCTTTGTCTTCACTGGCGTTTTCCTTATCAGGCTTCTCGCTATCTTTGTTGCGCTTTTCAGACTTCTTTTGTGTGGCTTCCTTACTGCTCTTGCCATGCCTTTCTTTGTCTTCACTGGTGTTTTCCTTATCAGGCTTCTCTCCATCTTTGTTGAACTTATCAGACCTCGTCTGCTTTTCCTCCTGGCTGCCCTTTCTGGACTTTTTTTTTTTTTTTTTTTTTTAAGAGGAGACGTTGACTATTTTCTGTCGTTTTCGCTGTGGTCTTTCTGTCATAGTTGACGATGACAAAGACGGCGTGATCAGTGCAAATTCCCGTTTAGCAAAATGCTACCCATTTTGAAGTAACTGCTACACAATTTTTGGCTTGTATAGCATTTTTTTAAATGCTAAATTTATAAAAGCATCACATTTATGATAAAATTGTAAAAAAAACTGCCTATACAAAATGTTAAAAGGAATTTGCACACTGGGCGTGATGGAAGGCCTATTTTATAGCGTCATGCGTCCGCTTTCTTAAATTAAAGGGTGTTCACTTGGTGATGGACTCCTCTCTGCTTTAGGACCCTCTTCGCTCATATCTTTAGGTCCTCCCTGCTCTTCTTTCTGGTTCTTTTCAGACTTCTGTGTTTTTCCGTATGCTTCAACATCTTTCTGTTTCACCGGCATTTTCCTTAAATATCAGGCTTCTCTCATCTTTGTTGCAATTATAAGACTTCTTTTGGTGGATTCCATATCTCTCCACACTTCTTTATCTTCACCAGCATTTTCTGTACCAGGCTTCTCTCTATCTTTGTTGCACAGACTTATTCTGTGTGGCTCCATATTCAGGGGCGGCGGATCCAGGATTTGAAAAACTTACCGGGGGCTGAAAGGCTAAACTTATCCAAAATGGGCTGATTTTGCAAGATTTTGCAGAATTACCAGGAGGCGCGCGCCCCCTCCACCCCATCCCTAGATCCACGCCTGATATTCTCTCCACATCTTTCTTTATCTTCACCAGCGTTTTCTTTACCAGGCTTCTCTCCATCTTTGTTGCACTTATCAGACTTCTTCTCTGTGGCTTCCCTATTCTCTCCACATCTTTCTTTACCGGCATTTTCCGTATCTTCTCCCCATCTTGGATACATTTTTCAGACTTTCCATGCTTTTCTTTATAAATCTTCACTGGCGTTTTCCTTACCAGGCTTCTCTCCATCTTTGTTGCGCTTTTTTGTGTGGCTTCCATATTCTTTCCACGTTTTTCTTATCAGGCTTCTCTCCATCTTTGTTACGCTTTTCAGACTTCTTTTGTGTGGCTTCCATATTCTTTCCACGTTTTTCTTATCAGGCTTCTCTCCATCTTTGTTACGCTTTTCAGACTTCTTTTGTGTGGCTTCCTTTCTTTGTCTTCACTGGCGTTTTCCTTATCAGGCTTCTCGCTATCTTTGTTGCGCTTTTCAGACTTCTTTTGTGTGGCTTCCTTACTGCTCTTGCCATGCCTTTCTTTGTCTTCACTGGTGTTTTCCTTATCAGGCTTCTCTCCATCTTTGTTGAACTTATCAGACCTCGTCTGCTTTTCCTCCTGGCTGCCCTTTCTGGACTTGCCCCTTTTTCCACTGGTGGTGTCCTTATCACTATTTCCTTTGTCTTGTTTATTTGTCTCAGATTTCTTGTGCGAGTCCTCCGTAAGACTCTTTCTAGGCTTCTTTTTTGTCTTTGCCATTGTTGTTTCTATGCCTCCCTTTATCTTTGTTGCTTGACTCACATTTCTTCTGCGGGTCTTCCGTATGGCTCTTTCTGGGTTCCTTTTTATCTTTATTATAACTCTCTCCAAAATCTTCATCTCATCCCTGCTTCACTGCTCTTCTTTCTACTATACGCTTGTCGCCTTGTGTGTAGGTTGACTTCTGTCACTTGCAGCTGCCTCGGTGATCCGGGCTACATGCGCATTTCTTTTATGTTTGTCCAGTACTTAGGCTTTCTTTCTGTGTTCTATAATTACAGTGTGGAAATTTGCAGTAGAGGTATTTCTGTGATGGTTTGTGCGAGTTCATAATGTGGTAGGTATAGTCCTGTAGATCCATACAATTCAGGTGGCACATGGGACATCTAAAGAGTTCCATATTTCTTTGGTGCATTTCCCGATAGTTTGGTCGGGCTGGTGGTGGAAGACGAGGCCTTTTCGGTGATGGCGGCATGGTGGCAATTAATCTTCAAAGAGATCACAATAAAAGAGAGAAAAAAAATTAAAACTATAATTCTATACTACTGAACTCTTACTTTGACACTGACCTCTTAGTTTTAATGTGACACGTAGTGTCACTCGTTTTATACCATCACCACTCTTGGTTTGGTTGCCACGGTCAGTATTGGTAAATTTTCACCCTGGACCACCAAGCTAGAATTAGATTGTCAACTCATTGTAACATATCCCCTCTACCATCGCCACAAGGACCCCTATGTGGATAGTGATTCGGGCTCAACCTCTACTCTCTCTCTTTGAAGTAATTCCCTGTAATTTTCAACATCATGCCATACACCAAAACCATCAAGTAGTCTTAACAATTAAACCACCGTAGTTCTTTCCAGAAACTCACGGCACGGGCTTGTTCAGAAAATTGAGCTCCAGCCTGTTGTCGTGCTTGACGTTGGGTCATTGGACTTTCATTTCTAGATTGGTCATGCCAGTAATGTGCTACTGTATTACGACCTGATGATTTATCTCTCTGGGTTCCATTTCGGTCTTGACCCACGTAGTTAGTGTCTCCACCTGCCAGTTCTTCACTTATATTATTATCTATATCTCTTGCGTTTTCTCTTGGTAATCGGGGTCTCACGGAACCATCATTTAACCCATCTACAACAAAATCTCTTGGAATTCATTTCGGTCACCATACTGGGATTATTTTCCTCCACATTTTCTTCTTAAATAGGCAGTTTCATTACAATACATCAAAATAACATAACATGCATCATAAGTAATAGCGTAACTGCTAGGGTTACAATTTATTGAAAACCGAACAGAAAGTTAAGGGTGTGACGCATTTTCTAAAAACAAAATGTTTTTACATGGCTTGATCAACAAAAATCAGTAGGTTAAAAAATGGAGATACGGACTCTCTCAACCCCTCCCCTAGCTGTTAAAAACATAATTTTGGTAACTGAAATTTGATTTTTTGCTTGATTTGAAAGTTATTAGAGAAACAATGTCTAAATCCAATTGCACAAAAGGCTGCTAGCCAATCCCATCCACTACAACCAAGGGGCTAATGCATGTCAAGATAAGCTTTCATTTTGTAGGGAATCTGCATGTGCGTGCACTATTTTGTTTTTGTTTTTACTTTAGCCACACTTTAGCCCCTTGTTATACTTTGTTCACCTTCAAATAGGAAAGACTGTTAACTTGATAAATTATTACGGGCGCAACTACAATCAAAATCTACCACAGCAGATGCGGCACGAGATGCTGATGAAAGCACGGCGCACTCTTGTGGCAAGAGATGCACATGTAAAATGGAATTATTTTCATCCGCAAGTAAACAAAAACAGTATTTTTTGCTTATGTAATAAAGTATTTTTAAAAATTTTAATTAAAGGTGCAACGAGAGATTTCACGTATCAGGTGTCCCTAAAAAAATTGAAAGTACTGATTTTTGCCCTGATGTAAAGCTTTCCATCAAAAATATCTCCATCTGAAAGGATTAAGCTGAGAAATGTTTCTTTGGTACAAAAATTGTGAAATTTCTAATTTCGTATAGGAGCAGATACGAAATTCAGCCTGTTTTATATTGAAATATAAGCAAAATCACCTTTTTTCTCTCTTTTAAGACATTTCTGTAGCCAAATACAAGGCATGAGTGTCTAATCTATAGATATGAAATGACTATTATGACACCATTTTTGGGTGCCTCAAAGATCTCTCGTCGCACCTTTAAAGGCACTATCAGTATTCCTCCTTATCAATATGGAGATGGATATGTAGGAACTCTCTTACAAGTACAGGTATCCTAACATTTTCTGCAAATGACAGGACCAGAAACGACCTAAGGACAAAATCAGAAATTTTAGCCAGTACTGTACGTCCGTACGGACACTTACTGCAACACGTTATTGAATGGAGATTCCAATCTTTGAACAAAGCTGTTTCTTCATTTTCCGTCAATTCTTTAGTTGGAAAAATTAACTTATGAGAATTCTACAGACTTATCCTTCACTTTTAAGCTATTCCTGCAAATTTCAAATATTTGACTCTTTAGGCTAAATCACTGATAGTGTCTTTAACAAAGTATTTTAAAATATCCTCAGTTAAAACATAACAGACACACTGCAAACACATTAACCATTTCAAGACATTTTTAGGTACGTGTCATTCGCCGTTTATATTCTCGTACAAGTCTGAATTATTCAATCAGGGTCACTAGTGACCAGGGTTTGCTAATTGTCACAACCCAAGAAAAGGTATTTTGCCAACAGAAGAATTCAAGGCACAATCTCAAGGTAATAGATTTTGTGATATATTTATGCAATGCACACGACTGTTCATTAAACTGCTTGTTATTTTCAATGCCAAACTGTTTTCTGAGCCTTGCATGCATGTTTCTGTGGATTTATCCATTTGTGTTGATTTTTAAATAGGCTGTGTACTAGTATGTTAGTATTTACAAAAACAGGCGATCCCAGTAACACTGCTTTGAAGTAATACTGACCAGCATGAAACTGCATGCTATTCAGTGGTACATGTTGAATCACAGCTGGGGGTTTTCTATAGCACGTGTGCACGTTTGTGACCTAAAAACGGGAAATTTTGATTTTCAACCCAATGCTGGGACGTTTTGCCAATATAACCAATCTGTTATTACTTTTTTGTATAATTAGTAACCTTTAGACCAAACCTAACCAAAATAATGTTTCCACTTTCGCTAGATTGGTTATTTTGTCATGAGGGGCAAATAAAGTTCGGTCACGTTTGTGACCTCAGACAAAAGGGGTTTTTAGAATTCAAACTTCAACTGTAAAATTCTGTGAATATTTAAGTACTCACATTCTTATATTTATTTCAGAAAGACATTGGTATTTTGTCATTACAACAATGTTGGTAATTAAAAGTAACAAGCAAACTTTACTTGGTAATTAACAAATTTATATCACTAAGTACGGTCACGTGTGTGACATTGGTGGTTACGTGTGTGACATCTCCATTGACTTATAACACAAAATTGATGACCATATTGTTAATGTGCACCAAAAATGAAGTTTTAATAAAATCTTGTGTATTTCCATATTCTCAACTATTCCAAACACTTTCATTACAGTGTCATCAGTAATAACTTGCAAAGAGCATTGCTACTCCTAGTATGCAGATTTCATGTGTTGAAATAGTGCAAGTCTGCTAAATTTGGCAACTTCACCCCAAACTTTCAAAAGACACATGAAAATCAAGTTTAAACCAGTCTTTATTAAAATTAATTGTTGTTTTCTTGTTTAAACTGATCATATTCATATTTTAACTGATAATAAAAGTCAACACTGCTATCTTCTTCAATATGACCAGAAATTTATGTCCTTTAAAGTCCGACTCAGAGATTTCGAAATATAATTTTTTTTGTGTAATAATGAAAATAGTCAACTAGAACTAAAGATAGTAACCTAAAATACACAATTCTGAAATTTGAGATGGATCGGATTTTTCGTTTTGATGCAGTAAACATTTATGTGAAGTATTACGTCCCATAGGATACTGTGTATAACAAAAATTCCGGATCTGGAATTTATAACAAAGTTGTGATTTTTTATATGAAGGAATTCGATTTGATTAGTATATGGACAAGCATTATGTACATGCAAAAAACATGATTTTTTTGGAAATTGAGGGCGCCCTCTTCAGGAAATCTCTGAGTCGGCCTTTAAATACTAAAATGGTGAGTGTCGGTCACGTGTGTGACAGTAATTAGCACATCAATAACTTTTGAAAGAGGAAAGATCTAAACCATTTATTTTGTATAACGGAAGGTACATATAAACTGGCTTTTGACATGAAATATGATTTTTTTTTTTTTTTTTTTTACTTGTACTGTATTACTACCCTGCCTGGTGGTCAGTATAGGCCCCAGTTGTCTTGGTTTAGATGTTTACACTTTCTTTATTTTTAATATGTATATATATTGACTGAATAAAGATGATTTAATATAACCTAAAATACACAATTCTGAAATTTGAGATGGATCGGATTTTTCGTTTTGATGCAGTAAACATTTATGTGAAGTATTACGTCCCATAGGATACTGTGTATAACAAAAATTCCGGATCTGGAATTTATAACAAAGTTGTGATTTTTTATATGAAGGAATTCGATTTGATTAGTATATGGACAAGCATTATGTACATGCAAAAAACACAATTTTTTTGGAAATTGAGGGCGCCCTCTTCAGGAAATCTCTGAGTCGGCCTTTAAATACTAAAATGGTGAGTGTCGGTCACGTGTGTGACAGTAATTAGCACATCAATAACATTTGAAAGAGGAAAGATCTAAACCATTTATTTTGTATAACGGAAGGTACATATAAACTGGCTTTTGACATGAAATATGAACATTACTGAGACAGTGGTTTCTAGTAATAAAAAACTTCTTTGTATTTTTGGTCATGTGTGTGACATACCAAAGTCAATTAAAATTCTCTGTTAATTACTTGTCTGTTTCCTATAAATTTGTATTTTTTCAACAATTTTGAAAATTGAAGTCCATGCAATACTTTAGGCAGTATTTCAAACAAAATGAAAAGCTATTTAATATAAAACTAAAGAATCAAAATGGTGTAATAATCTCACTTTTTTATCCCAAATATTAAAGACATTCATTTATGCAAATGAGGGTGTTTGAGTTGAACATATTGTTTAAAAATATCATGCAGGAAACTTGGAAGGATGATTAACGTGATAATGTAAAGAAATTTGCAATACCATTAACTTCATTTTTTATCAAAAAGGTTTAATTTTTTGAAGAATGGCCCACACACTTTATGGATATTGATTGTCAGTCAAGGGCTGATAGATATAAAATCATCAAAATAGAGATCAAAAGAGGAGTTAAAACCTGTGTCTGTATTATTGGCAAGCAGAGTTGTTCATTCTCAGAACTCTTTCCTCAAGTAGGATTATTGTTGTGACAGGAAAATATGTGTGGATCAGAAACCAGACTCAAGTCACAGACATAATCCATGCAATAAAGCATAAGAAATGGTAATGGCTGGTCACATGGCCAGACAGACTGATGGGAGATAGACAAAGTTAAAGCCACTATCAGTCATTTTTTTCCATATTCAAAATGCCCATTTTGTCTTTAAATTGCTAGTGTTAGGTCATATCAACACCTTATATTACTGTTCATTGTGAAAACCAGACACTTAAGCATTTTAAAGCAGTCCTGAAGATGCCATTTCCTGTTTCTACAGCCAAAAAAAGTCGGATCCCGACTTTTATTAGTAAACAAAGCATAAAAATCGCCATTTCTTGACAAATATGGCATGTTACGCTTAGCCACTTACAGGGGTCTTTACTTGAACAATTTCCAACACAACAGTGCAAAAAAAATGCACTTACATGAAAATATTATAGGGGTGCTGTTTGTTTACATTTTGAAAAAATCGCTGATAGTGGCTTTAATAAACTGAATGGAGACAGAAATGGAATAAGATGCGCCAGTCAGACAAAAAAGTTAGATTGAGAGCCGAGATCCACCCAGTTCCTATCATAACCTGATGAGAAAGCCCAAGAAAGATCCTTGTGGTGTCACTTGGATAGGCTTTCATCATCCTTCCAGCGGATCGAAAAATAGATGAGTTTCATTGTTGAGGTATTCCAACTTGCATTTTTACAAACCTTTATTTGTACTTAAGTGCAAATGCTGTTAAAACACTTCTACGTAAATACCTATATCATAGCCCGTATAAAAAATTACATCCATTCAAGGAACATGAAATTGACCCTCTCCCGCATAAGGGTGGGATACAGTGTATCTGAATAGGTGAAATAAGTTGTAGCATTTGTGGAGGACACCCTACAAGTGCACACCTTCCAGGATGACAGGTAATAGGCACCTCAGCCCTGACAATGGTCGTGAATCCAACAGGTGATTGATATTTCTCTTTTTTGTTATCAGGACAAGTACATTAGGGGCAGTGGCGTAACCACAGGGGGGCCGCAATCCCCCCCAAACAGAACCCTTTCCCCCTTCAGCCCCCCCCAATGAACGGACTTTTTGTACAGTTCTTGGAAGAAGGACCCAAATGTGCCCCCTCAAAAAAGCCTTGGCACCCCGTTAGCCCCCATTTGCAAAGGTCTGGTTCTGCCACTGCTTAGGGTTTAATTAATATGCAAGTGCTATGTACCTGCATTAATAAAAGCATTGAAATATTCTGATTTGAGCATTTAGCTCAACCTTTTTTTTTTTCAAATAGGTTATTTTTTTTATTTTTTTTATTTTTTTTAAAATGGCAGTTTTTGTCAATATATAAAACAACACCACAAAAACAAAAACCAATCAAAAAATACAAATGTTCACCCTAACCGCCTGTTTCATCTGCCATCATGGTTTTGTGAAGGGGGCACAGTTCACATGAGGTCCCTAATATCTCTGCTCAGAATTTCTCGGGCAAAATTGCAGTACGCGCAGCATGATGTGCGCCACCCTGAAGCACCATAAGTTCTTGAACAGCGTCACACGATTTGTAATTGGTCGGGTCGCGTGCGCCTATATCTGCGCTTTATTTGCCCTAATCCATTGCTTGCGTTCAGCTTGCCTGAGAACTTCTGACGGCGATATACCCAAGGGCCATTGTAGTCCAAGCACACCTGAAAATAGCGAGCAATTATGTTTTGGTTAACATTTGGTTAAACATTTTTACCGCAAGACATACACAGATAGAAGCCAAAACCAAAGCTCCTATGTAACCCTCTTGCACACGGGGCACTCATTTAGAGAGGCAAAAAGGCCTGATATGCATAAAATGTTTATAACGAAATACGTTGTGGAATCCATGGGTGCACTTGAGCCCGTTTTCGTTGAATATAATAAAGCCTATCTTAACAACTTAAAGCTGACCAGCGATTCCCAGGAGGGCACCCTCATTTTTCAAATAAATCAGGTTTTTTGCATCTACAGAATGCTTGTCCGTATATAGCTAAGCTCAAATCGAAGTCCTTCGTATAAAAAATCACAACTTTGTTGTAAAATTCCGGATCCGGAATTTTTGTTTTACACAGTATCCTATGGTACTGTTATCCATACGTAAAATAAACTGCATGAAAACAAAAAATCTGATTCTTCTTAAACTTTGAAATTGAGCATTTTAGGTCTATATCTTTAGTTTCAGTTGACTATTGTCCGTCAATTATTACACAGAAAATATTATATTTCAAAAGAATCAGCCTTTAAAGGTGGGTGGCTCGATCAACAATCTCATTACCCCCCCCACACACACACACACACACACACATATTACTCCATCAAAATGGAGATTTTGGTATCCGAAGTTCATGTTTTCCTCATTACCTCGGTGAAATTTTAGGCCCAGGAAATGTTTCCTTTTGATTTTATAAAAAAAACATCTCCAAATGTGGTATTAACACACGTTGTGCTATGGGGGCTACTATCCAAACGGCTGGACTTATGTAACACAAAATATGTAATCAGATGTTTTTGGCATTAGGGAGAAGAAAACATGAACAATTTACCGTATTGTTCCTAATAAAGGCCCCAGGGGCGGTGCATTTTTCAAAAGAGGGGGCGTTTATGGAAGGTCAAAAATCCCTGCATAAATCACCTTAACAGTGTTTATAAAAGATTACTGGGGGTCCAGATGTCGTTATACACATGAAATCCACAAACAGCACTTTGTACTTTGTAGAAAGCATTGATGACAACAGCGATTATGATACGGATTACGACAGTCCTGTCCATTAAATCATGTGATTTAGGTAAACTTAACTAATTTTCTTGAATTGTTTTATCCAAAAATCGTAGGGGGGGGGGCGTTTATTAGAGCAGGGGCGTTTATTAGGAACAACACGGTAACCTTGATCGGGTCATCCACCTTTAAGGCAAAGGAGGCATTTCTGAAAATTAGTTAGTACCATATCAACTTCCAGAGTAACTCATTTGTAATACAATGCTGGTACCCCCACATCTTGCATACTTGGATGTAAAGTTATGAACTTTTTGTAATGTGAAATTTCCAGTGTATTTTATTTTTTGTTGCACCCTATTACCTATCTCAATACACAGTTCCAGGGTTTCTTTTATGGAAGTCAAATTGTAATATTGTTCCCACAATGCAATGAGCATATTGCATATAAACAATAGTTACAGATCAAAGGTTATGCAATACAGCTATTTCATTGTGGGAACAAATTTTGGTACAAATAAACATTTTAGCTTTTGGCCTGCACGGAGTAGATTGCACCACATGTTTATAATGTATAGAAAATGTGCAGTATAACATATATACACTATTTTTTTTTTTATTTACATATGGGTGGAAGTATAATAAATTATTTGCATAATACCCTTCTGCTTTATTTCTGTAGCATTAACATATATATATGAGCAGTATCACCCAAGTCATAATCATTTCTCCTAAGATATCATTGGACGGCTGCAAAACATTTGTCATCAGCGATACAGATAAAAGAAGGCAAACGCACTTAATGGTAAAATAGGAGAAATAAACAAATTGAGGGATTGGAATAATGCAGAAAATTAAAATTTGGCTGAAAATAAATGCAAACATTTTGGCCAACAAAAAAATCCTGAAATCAGGAAGGATCCTGAAGAATCACAGTCCTATGTTCCTTTAATTATTCCACAAGGACCACACACAAATTGTATGGTTTCCATGACCCTTCATGCAAATACCTTTTTTTTTCTTTCATCAGTTGCCATCAATGCCATAAATGTGTAGTGGACATACAAAAAATAGCTTCATTTGGGCAAGGTAGGTTAAAGGCTGATTCAGAGATTTCAAAATATAATTATTTTGAGTAGAAATTAAAAATAGTCATCAAGAACTATAGATAGTCACCTAAAATGTTCAATTCCAAAGTTAGAGATGAATCGGATTTTTCGTTTTCATGCAGTAAACATTTAATTTATGCACAGTATAACAGTGCCATAGTGATACCGTGTATAACAAGAATTCTGGATCCAGAATTTTATAACAAAGTTGTGATTTTCTAGAAGGACTTTGATTTGAGGTTAGTTATTTCACACAGTGGTTAGTATATGGACAAGCATTATGTATATGCAAAAGCACGATTTGTTTGAAAATTGAGTGTGCCTTCTTCGGGAAATCTCTGAGTCAGCCTTTAAGGGCAGCTTAAAAACTCACAACCCTTCCAATATCATGACACCATCAAGAATGACATTGAACTAGAGTATTTGGAGATCCAACAACTCAGCTGATAGGAGAGTCTGGGCCCAGTATGTTGTATAATGCTTCCTCCATTCTATCACTGCTGCTGCTGATGTTGATGACTGATGATGAACTACTCAATCACTGGTAGACCGGCAGTTCGTGGTGCTTGACCCCACCACGGTCTCACGTTTTGCCATATTCATGCATGCGCCCGACACCTGCCTCTTTCCACAACAGCTTTGACACAAGCACATTACGTGCATGCGGTGCCTGTCAACATTGGTTCGTTGTGTATGTTCTTTGCATTCACTGGGTTGTTTGATTTTTCACACTGAGTGGTGGCAGTCTTGTATTTAGCCATAAGGATCATAAAATTAGGTTAAGGTTACTGAATTATAAAACTGTTTAAGAATGAGAAATAAAGGTTGATTTTGGGGAACATACTCTCTCTCTTACGAACAAATTGAAACTGGCGATGCCCTTATTTTGGCCAATTAAAGAACTTGGCCTCTGGCCTCGTTCTTCCGGTTAAATAATGCCATCACCTTGGTATCAATCCTCTAAGGAACAGTAACGATTCTCCCAAAATTAAATTACCTTAATTCTCTAACAATACGCACCGGTTTCCAACATGAAAGAATTATCCGATAAGCAATGGGTGGTTGAGTTTTTCAATAGCTTGAAATGAGCTAATTGCATTTTTTATAAAAAGTGTAATTTTTTAGTTTTTTTTAAAAACAATGATTTGCTCCCAATTTCCCAAAACAAACATCCAGGGCCAACACATAAGCACATTAACTGACAGTGATATACGATGGTCAATAGTGAGGATCGCTCACATCAGTCCTGTCCATCACAGCTCTCCCGCTCCTCCACTCCGAGGGTCTCTTCCCATCTAGCCAACTGAGTAACTGAAGGGTCCTGCTGTGTCTAATGTTTCCTTTGCCAATCTTGAAGATGCTTATAAGCAAGGGAAAACAAAGTGGTTGAAGTGAAGTGGTTTAAATGGAGTCTTACCCTCAAGTTGGACGTTATTCTATTATCAACTTGATCATCTATAAACATGGTATGTTTTGCACTAGAGTACCCCACAAGTGTCCCAAAACTTCACTCAGGGGATTATTGTATTAGGAAAAATATACACATTGATCAAGATGATTAAATATTTATTACCAATATATTAATTTACAAAATAGTGTTTTTGACCTTTGAAAAAGTATTTTCTATGCCCAAAAATGCACTTGCTATGTGCATAAGGTCTTGTGTTCATTGTGGGACACTACTCTGTGTGTATAGTGGAAAATGATACATTTTTGATATCATTAAAAGAGTTCATCAAGAGTAACTCAGGGGCGGATCCAGCCGGGCTAGAGGGGGGGGGGGGTGGTGCCAAGATAAGCTGGGCTAGAATGGATGGTAGCAGGGGCGGATGGCGAGGGGTGGTGGACATTCTCCCCCCACCCCCACCCGAAGCGCGGCAAGCTCTGCATTTTATCATGGAAATCAAGCTTTTCCATGTCGTGGATGGGGAATTGTCATATCATCATGTGAAGAGTTCTTTCAGGACAATAATATTATACCTGGCGAGCAAAGCGAGCCCGGAAAATGTTTTAAATCGTTTTGAGCTTTGACAAAAATGTTTTTTACTTTTTCAACAGAATCGAAATAATTACACAGTACATTGATTACTAAGTAGGGGCGATTAGCCCCTCTCAAGGGCAGGGGGGGGGCGACATGAAAATGGATAGTTGACGGCCTGCAAAGCAGCCATGGTGCAATGGCATCCAAAGCAGCCATTGCGTGTGTAAGCGGCGGGAGGGGTTCCCGGACATCAGGATAACCACTGAAATTCGTGTCATTACACAATTTGAAATTTGTTAATGTTTTACCTTATATTGTTTACAGGTATGATAATCGGTATTAAAAAGAAAAAAAATAGTTGCATAGTGTTGCTCTTGATTAGCTACATGTAACGGTGTTCAAAGAGAGTTATGTATATTAAGACTGCAAGGGGTGGTAATGAGAGGGGAGTAGCCCAGTCCAGCTCGAAGCGCGGAACCCCTGCCATGTTCACTTTCCAAAAACACATTTTCTTATGCAAATTTTGATAGAAACAATTTGAACTTTACAAGCTTTTACAAGGGGTTAAACTTATAATTCTAGGTTATGATCCAATGTCTTAAAATCCTAGGTTTGATGGTTAGGTTTTGTCACTACGCATTAATCGAATAAAGTGTTCATGAAGAGGTGAAGAGTTATATCAAGCGGCGCAGGGTTGGATGGGCCACTCCCACGCTTCACGCGGAACCCTGCAACCTCAGCTTTCCAAAAAAACATTTTTAATTTTTTACATTTATATTTGATAGAAACAATTAAAAATTTACAAGTGGTTCACTTTTCATAATGCTTCTATATAATATGGATCACGAATCTTAAAATCACGTTCAAGCGATCGCGTCGTTTTAAGGTTTTACGAAGTGTAAAACGCATTCCAGCTTTTAAATGCGGAGGAACATGGCAATCGTTTAAGTGTTTTGCATAAACCTGAGCAATAACAATTTAAATATCATTACGGACCAATTTAGATTCCCTAGAGAAAAATATGTCAAAGGTATTCGGTCTACCGGGGTGGAGAATAAAAATGTCCAGGAATACTGAGGACCCTCAACTCGACAGGGGCGTTAAACGGTAGGGGGGATGAAAACTAATCGTAAGTACCCCATGTTTTTGATAATATTCTGTAAAAATGATAGCAATCGTTTAAAAAAGGAAAGCAGATAGGAACACCACCTTTCCCATTTTTTCCCAATCCAGTGGAGAGTGCACAGAGGGTAAACCCCATTTGCGTAAACGAATAAAATACCTCACCGATATGGTCACTATATTATCCTAAAAGGGGTTTATTGTGCAACTGGGCATGTTACAAGTAATAACCAAAACATTCCTTCTCAACAGCAAACAATTTAAAGCCTATACGTTTTCTTCAACAATTGTCTTGCACAAAAATATTGTACAAATGATTGGATCAGAGAAAACTTTAGATCAATGCATGTTTAGACAAAATTTGAACCAGATTTTGGATGAGAGTTCTCTGCATAAAATATTGACAAGATCACATTTGATCAGATGGAACTTTCATTGTCAAATGAAATGTTTTAAAACAATTTGAAAACAGGTTAAGTAATTGTATTTGAAGTTTTTTTACTTAACAATATGCCAAAGTATAGCACCTGTTCTAAAGACACTTGATATTGCCCAGTCCACAACGTATTATAATTTATGTCTAAGTTGTCTTACTTTCAATGAAGTCTCCTTCAACGTTGATTCCACCATTGAACTGAAAAATATTGTCTTCAATTTGTGTTCCAGCTTCGAGAATTACTTTTTGAATGTTTACAATATTTAAAAATAATATTGAATATAATCAATTGAATTAATATTAATAAAATGATGGAACGACACGATGGGGTTCGGGTGGGTTTGGGGTAAAAAAGATCAGCTTACAAATCTATCACATCTGCCTATATATTTCTTCACCAAATTCCTCATTGTCAGCATAGTTAATAGAAAATATCCCAATACGACAACACAAATCTTCACAGGTCGGGTTTCATTTTTTGTTCTTCATGTTACAATTTGTTTTTGATACTGTTCACATGCCATAACAAAACAGTGGCAAGACCTCTTTCACCAAAAAGTCTGCATGATAAAATCGTCACGATATAGACAAAGCAGAGATTATTCCCACGGATAAGCAAAACCTTGTAAAAGTGCAAATGCAACAAAACAAAACAACAAAACATTACAGCGGATATTTATTAATCTTTCCCTGGGATGGCCAGAGCACACAAGTGTTTGAAAAAAACCCATATGCGCTTGGCGGATTCTTCGAAACGGCGACCTCGTTATTATAGTGACGGCGCTCTAACCAACTGAGCCAAAAGGAATGGGTTGGTAGCAAGAATCGCTTGAGATATCATTCTATAGGTGTTAGGTTCGAAAGGTGTCTCATCGCTTTCCTAGCGGATAGCATCAGAACGGTATATTTACATATACAATGTATATTTGGTTTGAAATTTTAAGAATACTTAGTTCTCCAGGTAGACAAGGTGGATATGTATTAATTTTCCCTGGAGATGGCCAGCGGACACAAGTGTTGAAAAAAAAACCATATGGCTTGGCCGGATTCGAACCCGGCGACCTCCGATTACTAGTGACGGTACGGTAAATTGATATGTAAATATACGTATGATTGCTATCCGCTAGGAAAAAATGAAGGACACCTCTCGAACCTAACACCTATAAGATGAATATATATCGTTCTTCTACCAAAAAGCTTGTGGCTCAGTTGGTTAGAGAGCGTCGACTAGTAATACGGAGGTCGACCGGTTCGATAGTGAACGGCCAAGCGCCTATGGTTTTTTCACACTTGTGTGCGCTGGCATCTCCAGGGAAAGATTAATAAATATACATCCTTGTTCATACATGGAGAAACTAAGTAGTTAAAATTTAAAAACATACAGCTCTGCAAGGGCAAAAAGAACTACACAATTATGAAGGTGGTATATAAAAGGAGTTTATCTAAAGCCAGATTTAAATATTGAAAAGAGAGAAAGAGAAGTGAGCCCGGACAAGAAAGAGGAACTTAGACTTCGTATAGGAACATGGTGAAAAAACTTTTTAAATAGTGAGAGGGATCCCGACAAACCAACCCCTCAACAGGACAGCCGTCACAGAGAATGATACAATTTCACCTGTACATAAAGATACAAAGCACCAATTGCACTCTAATCCTATTTATCAGCTGTATGATACAAACTTTCAATGGAAGGCACCATGAAGAGGTCTTACAGCCCAAAAAGGAATGACTGCAGCAATGTTCAAAACCAACGGCTGGAAGAGTAACCAACCGGTGGGAGACTGTAAATTAAATGACACACTGAAAACGATTGGAGTAGGACACTTAAAAAAATGAAGTGGAACTACTAAGTTGATAAAATCAACACAAGACACGAAGATGGATCAGAGAGCAACTTAAATGTATTTCTGATAATGCACAAGTACTGTCAACAAGAGAGATGAATGCAATGCTATATTGACGAGGAGCAGCCAGACATCGTAGGTGGTTGTGGACCGTCGGCTACATTAGTGATGTATCAAACGCTGATTTGCAATAATCCAGGGTATCAGATAACAAGGGTGGACAGAAAAAAACAAGAACTCATGGAGGTCTTTACTAATGTATTCTAAAGAGAATATAAAAGTTCCAGTTGCGGGGAAGACCGTCCCTAGTGAGTATGAAAAAGCCCTTTGGTGTGATATTTCATGGGAAGGGGGATGTAGATTTATTGCTTAGGGATAGTATACAGAGTTCAATAACAACCAATGACATGATCAAAAATGAGTCTCTCAAACCAGGGTGGTGCTAAGAAGCTCAAGATGAGAAGACATATGGTCATTGGTGACGTCAATTACCGTGAAATAAATTGGGAGGGGAGGAGACCATGCAATGCGTAAATCGGATTATCTGAGGCCTTTTTGGATGTTGTTAGACAACCTTGGAACCAGCATGTTTGAAGCTACAGACAGGAGACCAAACTGACTACTAGTTATCATTCCAAACCCTCACATCTGATTGACGACCGCGAAGAGTACAATGTATTGCCACTTTATAAAAGCCAATAATGGCAATTTTAAGAACGCCCCCAATTTTCATAAAATTTTATTTTTGGCAACAGTTACGCTGATGTTTATCTAGGAAACTATATACCTGAGAACGAGAATGCTAAACAATGCGTATTTATCCAATTTAAAAATAAACGATTTTTGTACTAAGAATTTGGATCCCAGACTGGACGTAACGGCACAGAGCTGGAAATGCTACGTTTATGTCCGTCCATGAATGAAAAAGTGCCCACCCGAGAAAAAACCTCTAACTTGATTTGCCCTGAACCAATTTTTAAAACAACTAATGGATGAGCGTTAGGTAGACACGTAATGGCCGCTGGTTCCAGGGCTATTTCACATGGACAGGCCACTGAATTATTATCGGGATTCCCTCTGTAATAACTTATTCTAATTACAAAATTTCCTTCGTTTGTGAGGAAACATCAATTTTCGACCTTACCATTCACAGTATGCGTGTACAAGCCAGTACCATGCAAAAAAATAAAATAAAAAAATAAGCTAACAACCAAAATTGACATACGAACGCCACCTTGACACACAAATAAAGCCAAACTGAGGACAGATTCAGTAATATTGCGGACAAAGAATTGGAAACCTAGATAATACAGAAGAAGCTTGGTGTTACACCCATGAGAAATTACAGGACCTATTCAAAAATTTGTCCAATGAAGAACCAATCTACTAAATAAGAAACCGTTATGGCTCACAAAGCACAAAAACTAAGTGAGGAGGAAACAAAGGAGCTAGGAAGAGGTATCAGAATAAGAAAACTGAACGAAATCTAAAGCACTACAAAAAGTGTCAGAGGAGAGGCTCAAACTAGATAGTGAGATGGGCTAGAGAGATTTGAAACAGAAATTAGCAGAAAACCTAGGAGACCAAAAAACTTCTACGCCTCTAGAGGTATCAGAAAAGAAAACTGAACGGAATCTAGAGCACTACAAAAAGTGTCAGAGAGAAGCTAAACTAGAAGTGCGATGGGCTAAGAGAGATTTTGAAAAGAAATTATATGTGGAGGTGCCAAATCAAAAATAAGCAAGGTACTTGCCAGATCACTACAAACTAAGGCACACTTGATTTTTTTGGTAGTTTTATGATAATACACGATAATTCAGGAGGGTTGCTAATAATTTGTTGCGGTCACCTCCGAAATCCAAGATGCGCCAAAAATGGCAGCCGTTTTGGCTAACCACATTATTTTGAGGGTAATGTACTATGTGAGCCTTCAATCACCTTGTTCTTGGTGTCATATTGAAGATAATTTTAATTATCTACTGATGATTCAACTTTGTGGTTTCATTGTTATATACACACGTTTTGGGGCTAAAAAGGCATATTTTTGCCATTTGTTGTCAAAAAAATGATGCGGACTGAATACGTTTCCCCCTATATATCAAAAGTGTCTTCATAATTGGATCAAGACTTCTCAGGAAATTGCCCTCATATAGTATGCATTTTTGTGAAAAGCACATGATCATAGTAAGTTTAACATGAAAGTTATAGTGTCTAAGAGTGAATGGGGTCTTATCACCAAAAAAGCAATTTTGCACCTTTCTCTAAACACATGAACAAATGGGTGTGACAATACCATATAAAATGCTAATGATCACCTAACTAGAATAAATATTGATTTCAGTGCGCAACAGACCGTGCTGATTCAATTATTTTTTGCGGTACTCTAAATCCAAGACTGGCGCAATGGCGCTGCTTGACAAAACAATGTTTTAAGGATAACAGGTTTAAGAAGCCTCCAATCAGCATATGATTGTGTTCAATTTTAAAGGAAATTAAAAGTTTCTCCAGGATTATACCATGCTTGGGGTTTTAAGCTGGTATACATACGGAATTATTGACAGCAAAAATGTGAGTTTTGACGTTTTTTACCAAAATGAGATCAAGAAAGAGGCCATTTTTCTACCTCAGGAAAAATTCTTATTCATGATTATTTCTTTTTAGGACCCGCTAAAAATATGCACACTGTGAAAAGGCCATCTACAAACATATTACTGTAAAAAACAAAAAAAGTTTAGCGCCCAAGGTAATGTGTCACATCACAAAAACCACAGTTTTTAGCCCATCTATATAAACATGTACGGCTTAAATGATCAGTACCTGTCTCATTACTGGAAAATGTGCTCATATAAATTTAAGGTTTTGTA